>DF359889.1:115341-138988 GCA_000787875.1 Solanum virginianum
GACTAACGCTTAAGAGGATGAAGTGTATACAAGTTTTATGTCAAATTGAGGAGATCACGACCCTAAACAAAGTGATAGAATTGAGGTACTTGCAGGATTTAGGAAGCTGACAGGTGAGTCACTTACTCACTTAGCTTAAATTTGCTAGCTAGACAGAGATAAGGCCTGACGTCAAATCTGTCCAAGTCCAATGATGAATAAAGTCTGACTTAAGGGTGTGACTTGAGCCCATGTTTTAGCTTCATAAATGGAAAATACTTATAGCCCAAGATGAATTATAAAAAGGACCCAAGTACATCACAACCCACTTGACTATTTGGGCCCAAATTAAGTGAAGAGAAATTAGGGGCAGCCAAGGTCCATCAACTTTGAAACCCATTTAGGCTCACATGAAAGGTCCAAGCTGATGCATCACTACCTTGATAATATGAGGCTTAAACCACACAATAAAGTTGGCTAAAGGCTCCTTTAAAAAGGCCTTACAAGTAGCACCTTTAAATCATTCTTAGCTTTGGAAAAAATCAACTTTCACAAGCTTTCTCTCTACACCTTCTTAACTTTACAAAGCAGCCACAAGGAGACTTTTAAGGTTCTCAGAGAAGCCCTACACATTGATGGTAATAGTAAGTAATAATAGTTATGTGTTTAGTATGGTTTTCTTATGAAAAACAATAGACTAGGCTGGTTATGTTTATGCTAAAAGTTTTGGACAACATGTGTCCTAAGGATTGTTGTGCACTTTTCATGTTGATTAAGAGGATTTTATCTTCTTGGTTGGGTGGATTATGAAGTAATACTTGTGTTTTTAATAAGTCTTAGTTTGTTAATGATGCAACTAGGCTGCTGCACCACTTTTACAGTCCGCAAAAGTGACTTCTTATATGATATGATAATTGTGTTCTTAGTATGAACTTGTGGGTTGGTAGTTAGGAATTGTTGTTCCATGACCTCCATCTATTTTGGGACTAATTTTAGACTTTCTTAAGGCTGATTTCATGTGTAAATATGTTATATATATTTTGGTTGAAGTTAAAGCAGATTTGGGATTGTTGACTTTGAAATGTAGCGAGACGGCGTAATGTTATGCTGCCTACTTGTATGTTATGTATAATTGTTATATGTTGTGCCTTGTAGACTTTTATGAGACTATTATGGCACCAAAAAAGGTTGCACATGATATGTATATGAGAATGTGCATTGGAAAAGGCAATTAAAGGTGAAGCTAAAAAGAATATGCGTGGGTTAATGATTACACACTTGTTGCCCGTGTGTTTTTTTTATGAGATTGGGCTGCCAGGATATATATTTATTAGCTATTAACGCTAGTTTTATCACCTACTATATTGTAGATAAATATTTAGAGGAAGGGAAGGTTATCTTGAGGTAACAGCAAGGTCATACAGCGAGGTATGTAAAGGCTACTCGATTATGTATTATTTGGCATGAAATCTAGATTCTTCCTTGGCACATAAAGGCACTTACCAACTCCGACACAACTATTAACCATGTCTCCACTCTTTCACATATCATATACTCCCATACATAGTCACCTTCAAATCTATATATATACATGCATACCAAGTTACATGGGTTCTTGTTGCTAAATAAAGTTCACGAGTTGTTTCATCTCATACGTATTTCATTATTTATGTAACATACCCTTTTCATTGACATATTGTCCTGTATGATCATTTACGTATCACATGCTACATCTACAGTCCTACACCTCAATATTATAACCACCAAAAGAATCATCTCAAAGGTAATTGAAAGATAAAGTAAAGTATATTGCTTATTGATGGGTGGTAACCCGAGGGGTGGAAGAATCACCTAGCCAGGGTCGATCCCATCATGGAGGATAGCCCAAAGGGTGAAAGAAGAAGCCTAGCCAATGATAGATATAGCTTTACCACTGATCAACTAGTCATTTGTGTTATATATTGTGCACAAATTCTACAGTAAATTTAAAGTAATAAAAAGAACATAACATACATGATTCCACAGTATGACTAAAGTTTGTCTCTTATCCTTACACTAGTGTATAGTTTTATTTGAGTTGTTACTTCATGCAGTATTTCCTACCTTACATATTCAGTACATTATCTTGTACTGACGCCCATTATGGGGGACCTGCATTTCATGTTGCAAGTATAAATACTAGTAGCTCTCCCCACTAGGAGTATAGGATATCTAGTTGTTATTACCAAGCTCCAGGTTGCTTCGGAGCTTTATGTGTCTAGAGCTTATATTTTTGTATTGTATAATTAGTCGAGGCAGGGCCTATCCCGACCTTTATGAGATACTTTTCCTTATCTAGAGGTTTTGTAGACTATGTAAATTAAAGTGTGGTCATGTCTCATACTTTAGACAACATGGCCCCAACGGCCTAGTTATATGCATTTTCCTTTGACTTTTTATTATTGTCTACTTTCTTAAAAGCATGTTAAATATGGAAATGTTGTATAATATGTATAGAAGGTGCATAGGTACAGATTGGTTCTCCTAAGACTTATTGGCAATGGGTGCCCATTCGCCTTATGATACTTTGGGCATGACAAAAGTGGTATCAGAGTGGGTCATCCTAGGGAGTCTACAAAGTCGTGTCTATATTGAGTCTTGTTTATCGATGTGTTGTGCACCATATTTATAAGCAAGAGGCTTTGTGCCATAGAGCCAAGTGTAATAAGTGAATTGTGTCTAACCTCTATATTGTTTTGTACAGCAAGTATGCCAGAAAGCAGGAAAAACAAAAGTATAGGGAAGGAAGTAGAAGTGGTAGTTGGCATACCTAGTCGGGTGAGACAACAAAATGAGGCTCAAGATGAGTCTCTGTCATAGATTTCTCCAACTCGTCCAGCTCCTGATGAACCAGGAAGTAGAGAAATTCCCCAGAACCACCTATCGATGCTACTACGCAGGATCTAAGAAATGCAGTCCAACTATTGACTTATATAGTTGCTGGCTAAGGTCAATGACATAAAGGTCTAGTTATAGGTTCAGGTGGTGCAAATAGGGTAGCTAGCACGAGGATATGTGACTTTCTTAATTTAGACCCTCCATCCTTCATTGGTACAGATCCTAATGAAGATCCACAAAAAATTATTGATTAGATTCAATGCACTTTAGATATTGTGAGTGGTATAGAAGTTGTCGAGTTAGCGACATATATGCTGAAGGGTGTGGCTATATTTTGGTATGAAGCTTGGAAGCAATCTTAGGGTATAGATGCACCTCCAACTACTTGGAAGAGTTCAAAGAGGCACTTCTCAACCATTACCTGTCATTAGAAATCTGAGAGGCCCGTGCAGATCAATTCTTAAACCTTCAACATGGGAATATGAGTGGAAAGGAGTATAGCCTTCAATTTAATTCCCTAGCCAGGTATGCTCCAATGTAGTTGCTACTATGGAAGATAGAGTTCATTGATATATGGATAGATTGGATTTGTATCTAGTTAGAGACTATACCATTGCTTCATTGAATAAAGACATGGATATATCGAGGATGCAAGCTTTTGCACAGAAATTGGAGGATCAGAGGCAAAGGAGAAAGACTCAAGAGTTAGAAAGGGCGCAGTCCAAGAGGGCCAGGTCTACAAGGTAGTTTACACTACCCCTAAGGTGAGCTTAGGCCTCAGTTTTCTAATCAATCGCCTAGGGCATCATCCTCCGACTCTACAGCCAGTGCTCCACCATAACTTCAGGGGTCTACAAGTAATCAGTTTGATCCAAGAAGTGAAGGGAAAGGTGTATGGACAATGGGATATACAACAAGCCAGCAAATGACTCCTATATAGCCTTGTAAACAATGTGGGAGAGGTCATTTAGGTACATCTCATATTGGGACAAATGCTTGTAATTGGTGTGGTACTCCAGGGCATATAATAAGAGATTGCCCGAGGAGGCGTATGGGTGATATAGTATAATCTACTAGGTCAGCTATTACATCATCATCATTAGTTCCTCCATTAGGTAGGTCTCTACAAGCACCTACAGATCATAGTAGAGGTGTAAGAGGGGCAGCTAGCTCTAGCGGAGTCCAGAATCGCACTTATGCTCAAGGGAGTCGGCAAAATTTGGAAGCTTCACTTGATGTGGTCATAGGTACATTGTTCATCTTTTCACATAATGTATATGCATTATATATATGGATTTGTTAGCTTCTTTCTATACCTCCGTACATTGCCAAGCTAAGATAGTGTACTTCCACTTTCCAAATGAGGCAGTTCTTGAATGGGAAGGCAATGTTGGGGCGCCAAAGGGTAAGTTTATCTCTTATTTTAAGGCCAGAAAGATGATATCTAAGGGGTATATATATCATTTAGTTAGAGTAAGGGGTGTGGAGGTAGAATCGTTAACTCTTCAATCAGTTCTAGTAGTGAATGATTTTGTTGATGTGTTCCCTGAAGAACTTCTAGGCTTACCTCCAGAAAGAGAAGTAGATTTTGGTATTGACTTACTTCCTAGCACTCAACCTATTTCTTTCCCTCCTTATATAATGGCCTCAGCAGAATTTCATGAATTAAAAGAGCAGTTAAAACACTTATTAGAGAAGGGTTTTGTAAGACATAGTGTGTCCCCTTGGGTTGGACCAGTGTTATTTGTAGATAAAAAAGATGGCACCTTGAGAATGCATATTGATTATCGACAATTGAATAAGGTGACAATTAAAAACAAATACTCCCTCCCTAGGATTAATGATTTATTTGATCAAGTATAGGGTGCCAAATGCTTTTCAAAAATTGATTTGAGATTAGGTCATCACCAAGTGAGGGTGAAGGAGAATGATATACCCAAGACAGCTTTTAGAACACGCTATGGTCACTTTGAATTTCTTGTTATGTCATGTGGGCTAACGAATGCACTAGAAGTTTTTATGGATATGATAAATAGGGTATTTAAGCCATTCTTGGATGTGTTCGTGATAATATTTATAGATGACATTTTGGTATATTCAAGATCAGAAGAGGACCATGCAAATCACTTACGACAAGTGTTACAGGTTCTTCGTGATAGAGTGTTGTATGCCAAATTTTCTAATTGTGAATTTTTGCCAAAATCAGTGGCATTCTTGGGTCATATTGTGTCTGATGAAGGAATAAGGGTTGATTCACAAAAGATAGAGGCTGTGAAAGATTGGCCAAGGTCAACAACACCCACGGAAGTTCAAAGCTTCCTAGGGTTGGCAAATTATTACAGAAGGTTCATTGATGTTTTTTCTTCTATTTCTGCACCTCTAACAATGTTGACATATAAGGCAACCAAGTTCCAATGGAATAATGCATGTGAAAGAAGCTTCCAAGAGTAGAAAAATAAGCTAACTTCTGCACTTGCGCTAATACTTCCAGAAGGCACCGAGGGGTATGCAGTGTATTGTGATGCTTCAGGAGTTTGCTTAGGTTGTGTACTTATAAATCATAGTAGGGTAATTGCTTATGCCTCTAGACAACTACGTCCATATGAAAAAAACTATCCAACACATGATCTTGAGCTAGTAGCGGTTGTGTTTGCTCTAAACATATGATGCCACCATTTG
This sequence comes from Solanum virginianum, assembly GCA_000787875.1. Classification (NCBI taxonomy): domain Eukaryota; kingdom Viridiplantae; phylum Streptophyta; class Magnoliopsida; order Solanales; family Solanaceae; genus Solanum; species Solanum virginianum. Next base: position 120,877 of record DF359889.1, read on the forward strand.
TATAGGGTTCACGTTGATATATATACTAATCATAAGAGATTGTAGTACATTTTAAAGCAAAAATACCTAAATTTAAGACAGCAGAGATCACTAGAACTAATAAAGGATTGTGATATTGATATACTATACCATCCGAGGAAGGCAAATGTGGTAGCCAATGCTCTAAGTCATAAGGCAATCATGAATACTAGTGATCAGGCCGTAGTAAGTCAAGAAGTGGCTAAGGATCTATGTTAACTAGCTAGTTTGGGAGTTTGCCTTCTTGAAACTCCAAAGGATGGGGTTATTGTACATAATGTAGCAGCATCTTCATTAGTAATGGAGGTGAAAGAAAAATAGTTCGAGGATCCTATTCTATGACTGTTTAAGGAAAATATGAGTCAGGATACGATAAAGGGCTTTGAACTCACATAAAAAGGAGTACTTAATTGCTGAAATAGATTATGTATGCCTGATATTAAAGGCTAGCTATGTAAGGCTACTCGCTTATGTATTCCTTGGCATGAAATTTAGATTTTTCCTTGGCATATAAAGGCACCTACCAACTCCGACACAACTATTAACTGTATCTCCACTCTTTCACATATTCATATGCTCATATACATAGTAACCTTCAAATCTGCATATATGCATGGATACCAAATTACATGCATTCTTGTTCACGAGTTGTTTCATCTCTTATGCATTTCATTATTTGTGTAACGATCCTTTTCATTGTCGTATTGTACTGTATGATCTTTACATGTCACATATTATATCTACAGTCCTACAGCTCCAATATTATGACCACCAAAAGAATTATCTCAAAGGTAATTGAAAGATAAAGTAAAGTATGTTACTTATTGATAGGTGGTAACCCGAGAGGTGGAAGAATCGCCTAGCTAGGGTCGATCCCATCACGGGGGTAGCACAAGGGGTGAAAGGAAAAGCCTAGCCAGGGCCAATCCTGATATAGATTTACCGTACTATTTTCCTAGCTTACATATTCAGTACCTTATCACATGCTGACGTCCCTTACGGGGGACCTGCATTTCATTCTGCAGGTACAGGTTCTAGTAGCTCCTCCCAGTAGAAGGTCAAGATATCCAATTGCTTTTACTAAGCTCTAGGTTGCTTCGAAGCTTTGTATGTCTAGAGCTTATATTTTTATATTGTATAGTTAGTCAAGGTGGGGCCTGTCTCGACCCTTATTAGATATTTTTCCTTATCTAGAGGCTTTGTATACTATGTAACTTAAAGTGTGGTCATATCTTGTACTTTAGACAACTTGGCCCCAACGACCCAGTCATATGCATTTTTCTTTGGATTGTTAATATTGTCTACTTTCTTAAAAGCACATTGAATATGGAAACCCCTTACAATATGTATAGAAGGTGTACAGGTACAGATTAGTTCTCCCAAGCCTTATCAACAGCGGGTGCCAGTTCGCTTTAATAGGACTTTGGGCATGACAATATAGCTCAATCACCTTCCAAGGGGGTGATATGCCTTGGATTCCAAGTATTAGTTTGCTTGGTCTATGATGATGGTCTTTTCCTACATATGTAATATGTTTTGTACAAGCATATTTTACTTCAAACATTGATTATGCATGACATATTATTATTATACTATCCATTGCCTATGTCTATGCATTTTGATTATATTGCCTATCTTTTATTGCATTGCATCCTACATACTCAGTACATTCAAACATACTAACGCATACTCTATGCCTATAGTAGAAAAATAAGCTAACTTCCATTGCATCCTACATACTCAGTACATTCAAACATACTAACGCATACTCTATGCCTATATAATCTTACCATGTAGGAACAGAAGCTCCTCACGATTATTCTCCCCATGGCTAGTTGTTACTTCTTTGAAGATAAGCTATAATTAAGTCCTCAAAGTTCTGGGACATTAGCTATGCTACTCTTGCCTTTGTCATTTCTTAATGTTACTCTTTACACTATGAGGGTGAGCCCGGGAAGTGTCTTGGCCCCTACTCAAGTCTATATTTAGAGGTGTTATTAGACAAGTGATGTAATTATGCCTTGAGATTTGAATCTTTATGATTTATGCTATAAAAGACTCCCCTTAGGTTCTTTATCCTTATTTGTTCTCTCTTGTTGGGGTTTAATTGATTCTGCAACCAAGGATGTATAAATGATATGCTAAGAGGCTTGTTTGGGGTCCCTTTAGGTTCTCATTTGCCATGTCATGTCTAAGACCTAGACTTGAGTCATGAAAGCTAACATTCAACATAATGTTGGCGGTGCAGGTGGCTTTGATGTCTCCTTCACTTGTCATACTTTCCTTAATATGAACCTGCTCTAATACCACTCTGTCACGAAATATAGAACTTCCACTAAGACTTTTATGGGGCACTAGTCGATTTGCTCATAACTCTTTCAAGATCTTGCAAATACTAGTAAGCGTATTACTCTAGATTACTAAGGGAATACTAGATAACAAGACTAGATAGCTTTAGAAAGAAGACTTCTATATTGCTTTGGAAGATTGTCTTACAATTTCTAGATTGATTCCTAGATGTCTTACAGATGAAATGACCCTTCTATTTATACTACTCCTAAAGGGATTATATGCAAATAATATTTATCCTACAAATCCCTAGATATTTACACTTTAGTCCCTATTTAGATTTTTCCACGCAAATCTACACAAATCTAGAGAAGACAAAATACTACATGACTTCTCTACATAATTCTAGAGTCTTCCATAAACCACTCAAAGACTCTAGATTCTTCTGCCTTCTTCAAGAACAAGTATCGGGTCGTCACATTATGGTATATTATTTAAGCCCCTAAATGATTCCTTTCCAGCCTATAACAACACTAAAGTATTCCATTCCAACTCATTCTCAAATAACCTAAGTCCCAAATTCCTCCTAAACACTCTCAAGTTTCTTGAGGCTCTCAAGAGAAGAGTCCATGCTTGGGTTTCGATCTCCTCACTTCCAAATCAGATTTCTTCCATTAATTACACCAAGGTATGTGAGTTTTGTTTTGTTGAGACCCTTCCTCCATAATGCCCAACCATTCCTTTTTCCTCATCTATTTACATATCATGAAAACTTCTGAAAATTTGATGAACTTTTTTATATAATGATATTATAAACTTTTTTATGATATTTTATCCTTTTATATTACTATGCATACAATTCCATGTGAAATCTATGATTTAAATGAGGGTTTGATGATACCCAAACTAAGTTTTCTTATGTCTTTGGTGGATCATATTGAATAATGTTTAAGTGATTTTATTTTACTCCTCTCATGTCATTTACTCTTGAATTCATAGTTTAAATATTATGTACATGTACCTATCAAATAGATGCACGATATGTAATGAATACCTTATGGCAAGATATGTATGTCACACATGTCAAGACTAATAAGAGGGCCAACAAGTATTGCTTTGAGTTCATGAGTATGATATGGATGTTAAGAATGATGTAAGCCCTATATTTGATGTTATAAGATATGTCTTAATAATCTACTCCGAGAAGTAAATTATGATATTTGGGACTATGATTAATATAACTATGATTATGATTTAAGTATTCTTTGGGATCATGACCTAGCACCGAGAGGTCCTTAGTAGTCTCTCGCTATCTCTAAACTACATTCCACCATAGGTGCATATTATTAATTCCCCATATGGGCTTGAACCTATCAAAAAGGCAATATCTTAAGTTAAAGATAATTGATGACACCTACCGAAAAGGCTATGTCGTAAGATAAGGGGTATATAGAGACACTTTCTCAAAAGGCCATACATTGATATGTTGCCAAAATACAACACATTTGATGCTTAAAAACTTGAAATTTTGTGTGTTCTCAAAGCGATATTAGTAGATTTGATTTGTTTTTCTGTTTGTTGTGCAGGATTACAAGGTTGGCACAACTTTGGGCTAAGTGTGCAAATTTTGCTAAAGTAGAGGTTTCACAAGATCTTTTACAGGTCGTGGAAAATTCTATAAGCTGTAGATCTAGTTTCATATAAAATTTCAGTGAAGGGTGATTTTCTAAATTAAGTCTACGAACATGCAGATGAGCCGTAGAAGACTATACAAGCCATAGACCTAGTGTCATGCCCTGAGGATCAGAAAGTGGGGAGTTGCTAACAAGTCATCAAATAAAACCCTCCAGGGGCTATAAAACTTTATATGGGCCATAGAAGGGTGTCATAGAAGTCCACCGCAAAAGTGAAGATATAATCTACGAAAGCTCGACTATAGGCTGTAAAAAAGATTATATGGCCCGTAGAAGCTCCCATAGAGTTTGTTGACCACTTCTCCTGATCTATTTTTGTTTTGTATTTTAAAAATTATAAGTAAGAGCTTAGATTATTTTTCAGAAGGAATTGTGACAGAAAAGTAAAGAATAGTAGTGAACTTGAGAGAAACACTTGTAAAATTTTATTTTGTTCCTTCAATTCAATCTTTTGATTCTTGATGAAGAGTTTAGATTTCTTGTGCTTAATTCTATTGTATAAGTGCTTAGTCATATTACTCAAATTCATGAGTTTTACATCTTCAGTGATCATGAGTAACTAAATCCACAACTGGAGTTGTGGGAACCATGAAGAATTAACAAAGTTTAACCGAATAATTTATAATTCTTGAAAAGTGTGCATGGATATATTAATTGATTCTCTTTGATTTGAATGCTTTTTAATGGTGGCCAACATTAGAACTTACCTAGTATTACTAAATGGATCAAGGTAGTAATGAATAGGAAAAGCGATTAATTAACAGGATCAAAGGGTTTGATAAACTTAACTTACAATTTTACATGCTACACATTGGAAAAAAATTTGATCATCTAGTAAACCAAGTTAGGGAATCATGGGGAACACAATACCCTAGTTAATCTTCATACTAATTTAACACTTTTCTTAGTTTTGGATTACTTTGCATAGTTGTTACAACCTGAAACGACCACAAAAAGTGCCCAAAAACGTGCCTCAGAATACCAAAATTTTAAATTCCATATATCTCAAAATTCATTAGCTATTTCAAAAATCCAACTTCATATTCTTATTCAAGGGGTCAAAATTAGGGGAAAAAGGGTCTAACATCAATTCAAGAGCGAAAGATTAGCAATTATAAATTATTAAGTGACGATTTCAAATGAGCACTGCGCGATGCTGGTGCAACGCAATAGTGTTCCATTTTAGTGTATTTTATTTTAGTTGATCCAAAATTTTCTAAGTGTTGGGCCTAAGAGTTCCCATATGTTTTTTTTTACCTATACTTAGTCTTATTTCACCCTCATATCATCCTAAATATTTTCCAATACTCACTCGAACACTTAGTCATATTTTCATTCCCCAAACTCAAGTCCCAAACCCTCATCCCAAGCTAAGGTTCTCCTTCAATGTTCTTCTTCCAACTTCAAGTTTCTATCTCCAATCTTCACCAAAGTTCATTTCTAAGCTAAGGTATGTGGGTTTTAACTATTGGGTTCTTTCATCCATGGTGCCCAAACCTCTTTTTACTCAAATTGCATGATTTAAAGTTGATTTACAAATGAGTCTTGCTTATTGTGAAATATACTACACACCATGTTAAAGCTATGAGAAATTATGACTAATTTGTTATGTTCTGAGCTATAAATCTTTGATCTCTTATAAGATTTCAGAAAAGGGTTTTGATGTATATTGCTTAAGTGTGTTGCTTGGTGTTGATAGATGGTTTTACAATGGATTTTTTCTTGCATGATTTCATCTCCATAATTCATGGTTTTATACTAGTATTACATACCCTCTAAATGTTTGATAAAATGTCTGAATGTGATTTATCTAGGAGTTAAAGATCCAAAGCATGAGATATGATATGAATAACTATATGATTATAAAATGAGCTTATGTATATAATATACTATATATAAAGTATTACATTAGACCATACCCAATATGGGGGGGATAAGAGCTCGGGTAACCATTGTGAGGATTTGTACTCATCAACTATATGAGGTGTTCGTACGTCGCCACCATGTTGATAAGGTGTGATTATCATCAACATCTGAGGGGTTTATACCACACAACCATCAAGGGGTTTGTACCTTGAATAGCTAGCTTAGTCTCTTCTACATATATGATATCATATATGAGTATAAGTTACTTAAGCAATATTTTACTTACGCATTGATCATACATGCCATATTGTTATATTATTCCTATTGCTTAATATTATGCATTTTGATTATGATGCCTATCTATTGTTGCATTGCATCCTACATACTTAGTATATTCAAATGTACTAACGCATACTCTATGCCTACAAGATATCACCATATAGGAACCGAAACCCAAGTTGATCATCATCCTCCTCCACATGGCTAGTTCCATACTACTCAAGCTAGTTGGTGAGTCCTCCACTTGGGGGACCTTAGTATATGTTTCCCTTATCATGTAATGAGACACTCTTATTTATTTTCTATCTTACGTAGTGAGGATGAGCCCGGTTGATTTATCTTGGCCCCCGCTCTTATCTATGTAGTAGAGGAGTTGTTGGACATGCTATGTATATATGATATGAACCTTGATTGTTTTGTCTCTTGAATGTGATGTTATGCAAGATTTTCTTTCCCCTTATCCCCTTATCCTTATTTTAAAATGTTGGCACATTGCTTAAGTATTAAACTCTCTCTCCCTTAGACCCAATTACCTTATTTATGCTTATCTCTTAATGTTATTTTTACTTGCTTCCGTGACCAAAGATGTGTAATGATATGCAGAGAGACTTGTTTGGGATTCCTTTTTTGAGTGTAAAAGGGTTTTAAGCCACATTCTAAGTCCTTTATAAGTTCTTGAAAAAAGACTAGGGCTAAAGAAAAGAGAAGAGGAGCGTAAAATTGAGAACACCAAGTATGTAAGGCTAAACTAAAGCATGGGATTGTTCTCCATATGCCCTATAGATGGTAATTGAGGAGTTGAGATTCTATGAGTTCACTATATGTTTCTTGAAGTATTTTCTTGAAAATTATATCTATTACATGTATTTTCATATGTTGATGATCATCATAAACTTGATTTCTTGAATTATATATTCTCCATGGGATATTGTACAACCTAATGTGCTGTCAAAATACATCATATTGATGCTTAAAACATAGAGTTCTGAGTGTTCTTAATGCGACTTTTTATGATTTTATTGTGTTTTTGAGTGCCCCTAATAGACATTTCCATTGTTTAAAGTTCAAAATTTGATCTTCTGAAGGTCAGTTATATGAGGCCCAGTTACGAGTCATAGGTCTCACTTTGACTCATAGGAGGGGACTTCATAGAAATTTCCCATGTTGATGAAAATTAGACCAAGAAATGCAAGCATGGACTACGAGAAGGTACTATAAGTCATAGACCAAACAATGACTCATAGGTGTGACCTGTAGCAGTCAAGTCTAAAATGCCATGTGCTAACAATAAAAGCCCCATTATGACTCGTAGGTCACCCTACGAGTCGTAACTATGAATCATAGCAACTGCCAACCAAATGTTCTATTTATTTTAAGGACCTTTTTATTAATAATATGAATAATATATGTTAGGGTTTTAGAAAAGAGTTCAGTAGTTTGTACCCATTATTCAATTCTTGCAGAGAGAATCCTTAGGTTTTTAGAGTCGAGAATTAGGGTTTTACTTTTGAGACTCAATTTGGAGATTTGGAATCATTTGTAAATCAATTTCATTATTCAAGTTTATGAATCCAAATTCAAGGGTGGTTTATTGTTCTTCATTTTTATTAGGTAATTTCTCAACTATGCTTGTTTCATTCATTGTTTTCTTGCCCAATGAGCAACTAAATCCCCACAAGTTGGGGTTCTGGGAACTATGAGTAGTTAGCTTGAAAAACCCAGATTATTTACACTTCTTGAATTGGGTATTTGCATGTATTATCTATTTTCCTTCATTTTGTGTGTTGTTTAATGGTGGTAAACATTAAACCCCGCCTAGTATCATGATCTCGACCAAGATAGTGATGAATAGGAAAAGGAAATAGATGACAGGATTTGATTGATGTATTCTCATCTAATCAACCAAACCCAGCCAAGGAGAGGTTGACTAGGACAATAGGTAACGGTTAGTTTGGCACACTATGGTAGCCGGCCAAACGTCATGGTGAAATTCAACCTTTGCCTTCAGAAGAGAGTTGGAAGAACCTAAGTTATTATCCTGCATACAATGTCTTAATTGAAGTTATGTTATCCAGGGTGTTTAAGTTAGTGAATCATGGGGACCACAATTTCCCAAGTTGATCTCTAATTTGATCGTCTCTTTGCTTTGTTAGTGTATTTTGATTTTCTTTCAAAACATTGTAAACTCCCCCACATTCTAGACAATAGAGTTATTTGATACTTGAAATGATTATTAGTAAGCCATTATGGTAAAACCCCATATTCCCTTGGAATTAGACCCTAACGTATGGTTAGGTTTTATACTTGAGAATGATCGCTTTATCATCCAAGTGAGAGGTACTATTTGAGCGTGATCACAACTCTATATGTTAAATTGTCAAAGCATGTATAATGAATCTAGGGATGGATCCTAGAGCCTTGACTTGAATATGTAGATTGAAATCTTAATATGAGTATGAGGTTGAGTTACTTTAGCTTGGTGATCCTCTAAGTCTTCATAATTGTGTTCTTGAGTTTTGTCTAAATGATTTCTTCTAAAATGATGATCTAAGTCCTTGAGTTATTAATGAGAATTGATTTGAATTGAGATGAGTTAAATTCCTTGAAACAATAGGGAACTTTAGAGTTGACTTAATGAGTTGATGAGAATATCCATGAGACTGATTGAGTTGATGCGTGCCTTTATGTGGCCAAATTGTGATGAGGAAGAGTTTTATAAGCATTGAGTCTTCAGAGGAGTATCGAGCACCAAAATGAGTAAGAGTGAGTCCCACTCGCACTCATTAACTACGTTGCCAAGCTTAGGATGAGGATTGAACCATTATATCACATGGTCCCACCTTAAGGAAAAGTCCCTCAAATAACAAAGTACTAGAGAGGTTAGATCTGCTGTGGGTCATATCCATTCCATACCTGGAAACCATGGTACAACTTTGGAAACATTAGTGGGGTTGTTGTACAATCACTGGCTCATAAGTAATTATTGTCTGATAAGAGAAAATCCCAGAAAGTTCCCACACTGAGTACTCTGAGTCGAGTTGAGTTGAGTTTCATTGACATGAGATAAGTTGAGTTGAGTTCTATTGAGTTGATTTTGAGTTGATTGATGAGGTTTGATTTAGTTGATGGGTCACTTGTCCACTCTTTATTCTTGCTTTAGATAGAATTTGACATTCTCTTTGAAATATATTCTGAGTTGATGTTATTTCTATATTATTCTACCTGTTTCTTTTTCATTCAGCTATTTTACTTACCAGTATATTCCATCTACTGATGTCCCCTTTTGGACTGCATCATTTTTATGATGTAGAGGTAGGTACTAGAGATCGTCAACAAGCGCACCATTGAGAATCTGAGCATTTTAGCTGAGTTGGTGAGCCTCCTTTAGTTCAGAGGATTATTTCTTTTATTTTCATCTTGCTTATTAGAGTTAGACTTTGAGTTAGCTTTATTTTATTTTGAGGTAGCCATGGGTCTATCATTGGCACCACTTGATAGTGATAGAGTTTTCATAGAGTAAAGTAAAGTATTGATGTTGAGACTTGTTGAGCTAGCCTCTTTCAGACTAGCCTACTTTATTTATATTTTTTTAGATTTAGATTGTTCACTTCTCTCCTTAGTGGTCCGCTAAGTTTTCTGAGTTATACACATATTGATGAATAAATATGACGAGTCCAAGTAGTTTGCTTAGGGACTAGCAATAGTCTTTGTGTGCCATCCATGTCCAAGATACTCTCCCGGGCGTGATAAACTTGGTATCAAAGCGCAGAGTACAAGAGTTCTAGGGAGTCTATGAATCCGTATCTAGTAAAGTCCTTGTTATTGGTGTGAAGAGCTTCACATCCTTAGTAGGGAGGCTATATGGCATTAGGAATTGTCTTACTTTTTTCATGTTCTAAATCATGCGATAGTGTTAAGTCTATGAAAAGTACTTTTCTATTTCATGCTCTACGCATTCAGAGTTGTGACCATGCCTCCTAGAAGAGCCGTCAGAGGTAGAGGACATCCTACCTTGCAGAATGTTAACCCACCTAAGTCTCAAGGAAATGAGGAGCCTGTGGATGTAGCTTTCCCTATTGAGTAGCCCATCTAAGTAGAGATTTCCAATGCTGAGCTTCGCTAGGCTATCCAAACTCTAGCCTAGGCTATCACAACTCCTCTTGCGAGATAAAGAGTAGATAGATAGGATGCATTAGACATATCTAGAGTCTAGAAATTCTTGAAGATGAATCCACCTCTAGCGCTAGCAGAGCTACAAACTATTTGTATGCCATGGTTAGTTGCGAAGATCAGGAGAACTCCCCAGATGTGGTGACGGGTATGATTTGAATTTATTTTCTTGATTATTGTGTTTTGATGGATCCTGGTGCCATATTGTTATTCCTAACTCCTTATGTGACCAATAGATTTGATAGAACCCTTGAGAGTCTTCTCAAACCTTTTAATGTTTCTACTCCAGTGGGTGAGTCTATTCGAGCTGAGAGAATCTATAGAGCTTGTGTAGTGTTTGTCAATCATAAGAATACTCTTATTTATTTGGTTGAGTTAGAGCTGACCAATTTTGATGTGATCCTTGGCATTTATTGGCTTCATGTTTATTATGCCTTTATTGATTGTAGAGCCTAAATTGTTAAGTTTCAATTCCCGAATCAACTAGTTCTAAAGTAGAAGGATGATTTTTTCAACCTAAGGGAAAGTTTATCTCTAACCTTAGATTCGAAAACCTAATTTCTAAAGGTTGTATCTATCACTTCGTGCGAGTTAAGTCTGATGATATTGCGTCTCCTACTCTTGAGTCAATCCTAATTGTAAATGAGTTTCCTGAGGATCTGCCTAGAGTTCCTCCTAATAGGGAGATTGACTTTGGGATTGATGTTCTTCTCGATACCCAGCCTATCTAAATTCCACATTATAGAATGGCCCCCGTCGAATTTAAAGAGTTAAAGGAGTAATTATGAGATTTGTTAGAGAAGGGCTTTATCAGGCCAAATGTTTCCCCTTGGGGTGTCCCTGCCCTATTTGTGTGAAAAAAGATGGGTCCTTCAGAATGTGTATCGTCTATAGGTAACTAAACAAGGTCATGATAAAAAATAAATATCCTCTCTCTAAGATAGATGCTCTATTTAATCATCTTTAGGGTGCCTCATATTTTTCAAAGATAGACCTCAAATCTGGCTACCATCATTTGAAAGTAAGGGAATGTGATATCCCAAAGACAACCTTTAGGACTCAATATGACCATTTTGAGTTCTTGGTCATGTCCTTTGGGTTAACAAAAGCATCTGTAGCTTTCATGGACCTGATGAATAGGGTATTCAGATAATATCTTGATATGTTTGTGGTCATGTTCAACGATGACATTTTGGTGTATTCGAGAGATGAATAGGAGCATGCCAATTACGTAGAGTTTTCCTTCAGACCCTCAACAACTATGAGTTGTATGCAAAATTCTCTAAATGTGAGTTATAGCTTTAGTAAGTGGCTTTCCTAGGCCATGTTGTTTTTGTGATGGTATTCGAGTAGATGCCCAAAAGATTGAAGTGGTTAACAACTGGCTCAGACCGACCTCTCCAACTGACGTAAGGAGCTCCTTGGGGTTGGTAGTCTGCTATCGCAGATTTGTTGTTAGATTTTCTTCCCTATCTACACCATTGACAAAATTGACTCAAAAAAAGGTCAAGTTTCACTGGTCCAACGAATATGAGAAGAGCTTCCAAGAGTTGAAGACTAGGTTGACTACTGCACAAGTTTTATCCTTGCCCGATAGTATAGAGGACTTTGTAATCTATTGTGATTTTTTGAGGGTTGGATTTGGATGTGTGCTAATGCAGATAGGGAAAGTAATAGCCTATGCTTCCAAATAACTTAAGATTCATGAGAGGAACTATTTGACCTATGATCTTGAGTTGGCAGCGGTGGTGTTTAAGCTTAAAATCTCGCGCCACTACTTGTATGGAGTGTCTGTGGATGTGTTGATTCACCACAAGAGCTTGCAGTATGTCTTCACTCAAAAAGAACTCAACCTACGAATAGGAGATGGTTGGAGTTGCTCAAGGATTATGACATGAGCATTCTCTACCACCCAAGTAAGTCTAACAGTATTGTTGACACTCTTAACTGGTTGTCAATGGGTAGTATGATCCTGGTTGAGGAGAAAAAGAAGGAGTTATCTAAGAAAGTGCATCGATTAGCTCAATTGTGAGTTAAACTTGAGGAGAATGATAAGGGAAGAGTTAATGTGATGAATGGGTCTGGTTCATCCTTAGTTGCAAAAGTGAAAGAAAAATGAGATTGAGATCCTATCATACTACAAATGAAAGAGGCTATCCACAAACAGAAAGTAATGGTCTTCTTTAAAAGAAGAGATGGAGTGTTAAGATACCAAAGTTGATTGTGCGTTCCAAATGTTGATGGTGTTTAAGATAGAATCATGGCTGAGGCTTATAGCTCTAGATATTCCATTTATCCTGGCTCTATGAAGATGTACCATGACATGAGGGAAGTCTATTAGTGTAGTGGAATGAAGAGGAATATTGCTGAGTTCATTTCAAGGTACCCATATTGCCAACAAGTTAAAAGTTGAGCATCAAAGACCAAGCAGATTGGATCAGAACTTTGAGATTCCTGAATAGAAGTGGGAGATTATAAACATAGACTTTATTACCATCCAAAGACCAAGCAGATTGGATCAGAACTTTGAGATTCCTGAATAGAAGTGGGAGATGATAAACATAGACTTTATTACCAACCTACCGAGGTCTTGAAAGCAATATGATTCAATATAGGTGATTATGGATAGGATGACCAAATTGGCTCACTTCATAGCAGTCAAGACAACTAACACTGCGGAGGAGTATGCCAACTTGTTCATCTATGATATTGTGAGGTTGCATGAAGTTACCTTGTCTACCATCTCGGGTAAAGGAGGTCAATTCACCTCTCAATTTTGGAGATCATTCCAAAACGGATTAGGTACTAAAGTAAACCTGAGTATCGCCTTTCATCCACTAACAGATGGTTAGGCAAAGCGCATAATTTAGACATTTGAGGACTTGTTGAGAACTTATGTCCTTGACTTCAAAGGAAAATGGGAAGATCACCTACCATTGATTGAGTTTTCATATAACGACAGTTATCATACAAGTGTTCAAATAGCTCTCTATGAAGCTTTGTATGGGAGGAGCTGGAAATCACCAATTCAGGTGTTTGAGGTTGGAGAAACTGAGTTGATTAGACCTGATCTTGTCCATTAGTCAATTGAAAAGGTTAAGACATTAAAGAGAGATTGAAGACTACATAGAGTCACTAGAAATCTTACTCCGATGTGAGGAGAAGAAACTTAGAGTTTGAGGTGAGTGATTGCATGTACTTGAAAGTGTCACCTATGAAGGGTGTCATGAGATTTGAGATGAAGGGGAAATTGAGTCCTCACTATATTAGTCCCTATCAAATTGTGAAGAGTATTGAGAAAGTTGCTTATGAGTTAGAGTTGCCTTACTAATTAGATGCAATTCATCTAGTGTTCCATGTCTTGATGTTGAAGAAATGCTTGGGAGATCCGGCCTTGATGATCCCTATTGAGAGCATTAAAGGGAAGGTTGCCTTGTCTTATGAAGGGATTTTAGTCCAAATCCTGGATCATGTTCGCAAGTTGAGAACCAAAGAGATTGTCTCAGTCAAAGTCCTATGGAGAAATCAATTCATCGAGGAAGCCACATGAGAAGCTAAGGAAGAGATGAGAGCTAAATATTTGCATCTATTCATGCCTAATGATGTGAATGTTGAAGGTAATGTTCTTACCCTTACCTAGATTGATGTTTCCATTCCTGAGTTGATAAGTCTATTCTTGAGTTTGAGTAGAGTTTTTTGAGGTTGATGAGGAGTCGAGAGTTTTAGTTGTGGAGTGAGTATTGAGATGAGTCCTGAGTCTATTAGTGGGTTGATGTCAACCTTCAGTCATCAGTTGAGAATCAATGATCCCAAGGGGGAGATAATGTAACACGAGGTAAAATTATCAAAATACCCCTAAAGGAGAGATATACACATAACGCATCTTTCCATGCTTTGATGGAAAATTCGAGGATAGACATACGATCAACATGAAAAATTGAGAGGGAAAGTTATCTCGGTTGATTTTTAGAGCAACTAGATCAAAATATAATTTTTTGATGCAAAAAAAATAAGTGAGGGTGTGCGATAGGTATACGATGTACACCTGCTGCGGATCAACACTTAATTTTTTTGAAAAACTTTCTACGGGATTAGAAAACTTATTCAAAGAATTTTTGGCAAAAAATACCTAAATTAGATAAGGTCCGCATTACGGACCCCGTGTCCCGAGACATATATTTTTTTATTTTTTTTAAGGAGCATCACAGACTTTTTCCAACCCCTCCTAAATCTAGAACGCAATCAAAATGGGTTATTTTGAACATAAAATGTGTTCTAAACTCCACTCTAAGTCCTTTATAAGTTCTTGAAAAAAGACTAGGGCTAAAGAAAAGAGAAGAGGAGTGTAAAATAGAGAAGTTCGAGGAGAGTTCTTGAGGATTGTTTGTCAAAAGCTTTGTACCAGGTATGTAGGGTAAAATAAAGAATGACATTGTTCTACCACATTCCCCATAAATGGTAATAGAAGAGTTAAGAGTCCATGAGTCCGCGTATATGTTTCTTGAAGTATTTTCTTGAAAATTACATCTATTACATGTATTTTCTTATGTTAATGATCATCATAAACTTGATTTCTTGAATTATATATTTTCTATGGGATATTGTACAATCCTACATGTTAAACTATGAAAGAAGGGATAATGAACCTAGGGATGAAGTCTATAGCCTTGACAAGAGTATGTTGATTGACATCTTGATGTGAGTATGAGGTTGAATTACTTTAGCTTGATGATCCTAGAAGTCTTCATAATTGAGTTCTTTAATTCTGTCTAAATGACTTCTCCTAAGAGATATGAGCCGTTGAGTTATTAATGGGAATTGAGTTAAATTGAGATGAGCGAAAGTCCAGGAAACAATAAAGGACTTTAGATTTGAGCCAATGAGTCGATGAGAATCTCCATGAGACTGATTGTGTTTGATAAGTGCCTCTATGAGGCTAAATTGAGATGAGGAAGAGTTTTATGAGCATTGATTTTTGGGAAAAGTATCGAGTACCAAAATAGGTAAGAGTGAGCCCCACTCACACTTATTAACTATATTGCCAAGTTTAGGATGAGGATTGAACCATTACATCACATGGTCCCTCCTTGAGGAAATGTCCCTGAAATAATAAAGGACAACAGAGATTAGATCCCTTGTGGATCATATGCTTTCATTACCTAGCAAATACAGAAAGACTATGAAAATATTAGTGGGATTGTTGTACAATCACTGGCTCATAAGTGATTATTGTCGGATAAGAAAAACTCTCAGAATCTCCCTCACTGAGTACTTTGAGTCGAGTTGACTTGAGTTTGATTAAGATGAGATGAGTTGAGTTGAGTTGAGTTTGAGTTGATTGATGTGGTTTGATTTGGTTGATGGTTTTCTTGTCTACTCTTTATTCTTGCTTTAGATAGACATTTGACATTCTCTTTGAGTATATTCTGAGTTGATATTATTTCTATATTATTCTACCTGTTTCTGTTTCATTCATCTAGTTTACATACAAGTACGATCCACGTATTGATGCCCTCTTTTTGACTACATCATTGTATAATTTAGAGGTAGGTACTAGAGATCATTAATAAGCTCACCATTGAGGATCTAAACATTTCAGTTAAGTTGGTGAGCCTCCTTTACTTCAGAGGATCATTGCATTTATATCCATCTTGCTTATTAGAGTTAGACTTTAAGTTAGCTTTATTTTATTTTGAGGTAGCCCTGGGTCTGTCATTGGCACCATTTGACAGTGATGAGGCTTCACAGACTAGAGTTGAGTATTTTGTTTTGAGATTGTTTGGGCTACCTTCTTTTAGACTAGCCTATGATATTTGTATTTTATTTGACTTTTAGATTGCTAACTTCTCTCCTTAGTCTTCTGCTGAGTTTTCTGAGTTATATACATATTAATGAACAAATGTGATGAGTCCAAGTGGTTCGCTTAGGGACTAGTAATACTCTTTAAGTACCGTTCACGTCCAGGATACCCTCCCGGGGCGTGACACAGAATCAAGAATGATTTAATGCATTTATTCATCAGCCTCTACCAGCATCCATATAGAAGGATCCCTGCTATAAGAAGGACACTAGCTTTATTGCTGATCAGATGGAGGTTTTTGGACCAACACCTAACGGTCTAATCAGTACTATTAGTGCCAAGGTTAAGGAAACCAAGTCAAAATTATAACAAATGTAACAACCCAAGCCTAGTGCCTAGACGTGACACAACGAATGGGGAACTCGAAGGGACCCCTAACAATTTTCCTAACATATCATTACACATCATTGATGACTGAAGCAATTAAACAACATAATTAGATTAGAAATGAGGACAAGGGGGATGAAGGGAAACTTTCGTAACATAAACATCAAAAGAAGAGAGTCAAGGCTCTATACATAACATGTCCAATAACATCTCTAAAACTTAGATAGGAGCGGGGGCCAAGACAAGCAACTAGACTCACCCTCATAGTCAATACATACATAAAAGAAAGATAGTCTTAGTACATAGCATGAGAGCGTAGACATTATCCCAGGAACGGAGGACTCACCAACTAGCTTGAGAAAAATCGTACTAGCTATGTGGAGGAAAATGCTCAAGTAGGGCTCTGGTTCCTATATGGTAACATCATGTAGGTAGTAGGATAAAATGCAACAAGAGATAAGTAGCATAATCAAAATGTATAAGCATAGGCAATGAGTAGCTATAACAATATAATAGGCATGCAAAATGCTCAGATTAAATCATGCTTATATGAAACATAATACATGTGAAAGAAGTGATCATCATCTAGGGTTCATAGTCTATTGAGGTACCAACCCCTTAATTGGTTAGTGGATCATCTCACCCTACCACCTATGGTGATTGAGGTACCAACTCCTCAATTGGTTGGTGGAGCGTCTCTCCCTACCACCCGTGATGATTTAGGTACCAACCCCTCAACCCGCTTATCAAGGTACAAACCCCTCGACATAGTTATCAAGGTACAAACCCCTCGACATGGTTACCCGGGCTCACAACCCCCTAAGTGGGGCATGGTCAATTCCTAACATAGTATAGAAGAATATCATAGACATACATTCCTTTCATCATTATAAAGTCATTCAACTAATAAGATATGTAGTGGACCTTCAATTCCTCAAGAAATCATAACTGGACTTTTTATCAAATACTTAGTGGGTGTGTAGTGCTAGTGTGAAACCATACAATTTAGGGATGAAATCATGCAAGAAAATTTAATGTAAAACCATCCATTAAGGCAGACCGGCACCCATTGCCAATAAGGCTTGGGAGAACCAACTTGTATATATGCCTTTCTATACATACAATAAGGTATTTCTATGCTCAATATGCCTTGAAGAAAGTAAACAATGGTAACAAGCCTAAAATGAAATGCATAAAACTAGGCCTTTGGGGCCTCATTGTTTAAAGTACAAAACATTACCAAACTTTAATTTACATAGTCCACAAAGCCTCTAGATAAGGAAAAACATTAAATAAGGGTCGGGACAGGCCCTGCCTCAACCAGTTATATAATACACAAATACAACTCTAGACACACAAAGCTCTGAAGCAACCTGGAGCTTGGTATTAGCAGCTGGATGTCCTATACTGTTACTGAGAAGATTACTAACACATGTACCTGCAGAATGAAATGCAGGTCCCCCACAAGGGACGTCAGTATGAGATAATGTACTGAATATATAAGGCAGGAAATACTATGTATGAGATAACAACTCAAAAGAAACAATACATTGGTATAGGATAAGAGACCATCTCTAGTTATATTGTGGCATCATGTATTTTATATTCT
>DF359888.1:0-44229 GCA_000787875.1 Solanum virginianum
TCTGGTGGGTCCGAGCAAGTGCCATCACGCCAAATTTTTGGGTCGTGACAAGATTCGTATGAATTACTTCTATTGTTATTTTTATAATTAGTGTTAATATTAGTATTATTTATGTATATTTTATTTTACTAGTGATCCCAAAATTATTTGAAACTGAAGCATAAGGTGTTGTCTTATCTATCAATTTTTTAAAATACAGAGAAAGACTTAAAATGCTCCTTAGCTATTTGAATTAGTACAAAACTATCTCCATCCACCTTTCGATCCTCAAATACCCTTGAAGTCAATTTTTTGGCTTAAAACTATTCTTATTTCTAACAATCCACATTCATAAGGTGGAAGAGGACAATATTGTACCAAATCTCGTAGTTAAAAGACATTTTAGGCCTTTTCATTAAAATAATTTGAAATAACTTAATATATGATCTCATATGATCGGCTTAATTTTGGTTTGTATAATAATTTTTTTTTATAAAAAGATTAGTCCTTTCTGCACTCATCTCCTCCACCGCCATCCCCATTTCATCTCGCTTGCATTTTTTTTCCTGGATCTTACCCACCATTTTGATTTTTTTAACTTAAACAAGAAAAAAAGGAGAAAAATAATGATGATATGCATATAGAAGTAATTCGTTTAATCGAAGATGATTTAATTAAGCAATTATGTGCATATATAATATTTTCTTTTGTATGTATCCAAAATTCAAAATAAAAAGAATGAAAATAACCTTTTCTAATATTTTTCGTCCCTATCCCACCATGATAATAATACAAATAAAAAGAATATGAACAAGAAAATTTATTTTATGTTTGTGTCGTTGATATCCCAATTACGAATAAGAGATTAGAAAAAGAACAAAAAAATGGAATGAAAAAGACATTGGATAATTGCTAAAAAAAATATTATATTAGTAAAAATATTTTTTTAGATGAGTTGGGTGAGTATGCATTTTAGTTGAATCTCTTGGTATGAATTGGATTAATATATGGAGGATTGATTTAGTATAGCTAATGGTATATTTTATGAAATTAATAAATTTTTGAATGTTATTTTCAAGAGTATCAAGTCAAAATATGAATCATATGTGATTTTTATCATTCATTCCAGAAATGTTTAAATTTGAACCTACTAGATTAGGCAATGTTATAATAAATAAATATTTAATAATTTTACTTTAGAGAAATTGCTAAAAATAAGGACAAATATAAGCAAATAGATTAATATCAAGGGTATTTTGGAGCCAAAAGATTGAGGATATTTGAGCGCCGAAAAGTGGATGAAGAATAATTGTACCAATTGAAACAGTCAAGGGGTATTTCAAACCCTTTTTCGTTTATAATATTAAATTAAGTATTTAATTATCTAAATTTAAACATAAATCTCTTATAAACTTAACCTAATTTCTGATTAGCTTCTTTATAGCAACCACTATCCTAACAACTAAATATATTTCTTTTTATGTTAGATATACAAGAACATAACAAGTCCCTCGCCGAATTTAATATATTAGTATTTGACTTATACATATTACTAGTTATTAGAACTCGTGTTAACACGGGCCCAACATCTGTTTTTTTTAATCTCAATTTATATGATATTAAAAGATTTTTTAAATATATTTTATAAATTACTTTTTGTCCCAAATTTTGCGACATTAATAAAATTTCAAAAACCATTCAAATTTTCTATATATTTTATAAATTTTAAATTGGTAATTATTATGACTTATAATACGTTTTACATCATTTCAAGTAATATACATTAATCTTTTTTGTTTATTTATATTATTGTTTTTAAAAAAATACTCTTTTTTGACACAAATATAATTATTGAAAGATATTGAAATAATAATTTTATTTTATTTGTTCAGTTTAAAAAAGCACTTAATTTATCAACTTTGTGTTAGTTTGTAATAAAAATAATTGCTTAGAGTGATATAATAAAAATACACCACTTGTGGGATTTCACTGGGTATGTTGTTGTTGTTGCTGATATAGTAAAATCACAGGGGAAACAACTAAGAAAATGAATTATTTAATTTTATTTGTCCAATTTAAAAAAAGAATTAATTTATGTGTTTGTTTTGCCCTAATTCTAATATTTGTGTCACTAATAATTGATTAAGGTGATATAGTAAAAAATCATAGTTGAAACAACTGATAGAATGATTTATTAAGAGTAATATTGTAAAATCATAGTTAAAGTAATTAAGAAAAAATTAATAGAAATGATAAAACAAAAATAAACAGCAGATATATCAATCGGCAGCTGCCTACTTAGCTGCCTCATGCCTGCTTAAGCAAGGAGCTGAAACAGGCATGTCAATCAAGACGTGCATGCTTATCCACATTTATATATATGTTATTATAGAAATAAATATTTGAGTTATAAAAAAATCACAATAATAATTTACATAAAAGTATTTAATTAAATTTTTTAGATAATTTAATGGAATTTGATTTATAAATTTTTTGGAAGTGGTATTTATTATTAATTAATTAATTATTATTACGAGAATACGCGTGGGCATTTATTTTTTTCTGGTCAAACTTAACCATGATTTTTTGTGGAAAATTTTTAATTTATCTGTGGAGGATAAATAAGTTTGAAATAAGAAAAAAAGAAAAAAAATACTGTACAATTTTTTTTTCAAAAGATATCACGAAAAGAAGACTTTTTCTATAATCCTTTTCACCAAACAACACTCAGTGCAAAAGCAAAAAAATAAATTAATAATAAAAAATAAAAAAAAATTCTGCAATCTTCCCTCTCGAGTCAATTTTGTTTTTTGGCAATTTTTTTTACACCTTTTTTAGATCTGTTTTTACTTAAATTTGTCAGTTGCTACAGTCATATAGGCGTTTCTGTGTGTGTGTGTGTGTGTGTGTTTATGCACAAAATTGTTTAGATTTTGATGTTTGGGTTGAGGTTTAGGGAAAGATCAAAAGAGGAATTTGGTTTCAAAATTGGGGAAAAAGGGGTGGAATTTGCTTCATTCTTTTTTGGGTTTTTGAATTCTTGTTATGACTACTGCGGAAGCGTTATCTGTGATTCCAGCAGCTGTTCTTCGTAATCTGTCGGATAAGCTGTACGAGAAGCGCAAGAATGCTGCTTTAGAGGTTTCTTTTTGTGGGGTTTTGATGAATTTTTGTTTTTGTCTGATTTGGGTTTGTTTTCGGTTTTTCCAAAGCTGGGGGTTTGCACCTCTTGTTTTGGGGATTTGGGTTTTGTTCCTTGCTAAAAGATTTTGCTGATTATTGATTTTTGTGTAGTTGGAAGGGATTGTTAAGCATTTGACATCTACGGGTGACCGTGAGAAGATCAATGCTGTTATCAGTTTGTTGTCTCAGGAGTATACTTACTCACCTCAGGCTCATAACCGAAAAGTGAGTTTGAATTTTACTCTTTTAGAGTGGTAGGTTTGTTATAATGGGAAATGATATCCATTATATTGTGGAGAATGATTTCTCCCCACTAAGATAATAATTTCTTCGTGTTTCTCGTATGGGTGTGGAAGCAATTTTTCTTTACAAATGTCATTGTTCTTACTTATATTACTTGATCAACGACATTATTATCGACCATTAGTAGTGCAGTATATCACACGAACACTATTTTCATTTGCTGCCAACTTTATACCCGACCAAACACAGGAAATTTTTTTCCAGAAAGCATTCTTCTCTAACAAACACACACCTGGGCTGCAGGGAGGATTGATAGGACTGGCTGCAGTAACTGTTGGTTTGACTTCAGAAGCAGCGCAACACCTTGAGGTAGGATGTTTACCTCATGATCAACATTGTTTCCTATCAGTTTTTAAGTTTGTGGAAATGTGCTATCAAATTTTGTTTGAGCAATGAGAAAGGGTGAGGTTATGCCCCAAGGTTTTGGTCTAGTGGTAAGAGCACAATGTGTGATGTCAGGGTAGGCGTACATCATGGTTAGATGGGCGGGCCCATTATCCATTGAATTTTAAATCGTGTTCCACTGGCACTCGAGAGTTTCTCAATTATCAAAGAAAAAACTGAGGGTGAGGTTATCTGTGCCTAAGTCGGACTTTTAGGTTGGTGTTTTTAGAGATCACCATCTGCTATTAGTAATTACTAATGAATAAGCTTTTGGACAAGATGAGTGATAAAATAAAGCTGAGAACATGCACGTTGATGCAATACTTAGGTGAATATAGGGTCATGTATCTTTAGCCTTAGTTTCAATTAATTATCCTTGATTGTAAGTTAAAGTACAGAGTAAGCATTTGGAGAATGATTTAGATGTAGTGTGTATTACTCTGTCCATATGGGTAATTGACTGGATATCAGTGTTTGCATTACCATAGACTTGCTCCTCGAAGAAAAAGCAATGTGTATATAGATGTGTAGGTTTGACGACCATCTTATTGCTCATTTCTTTCTTTCACTGGGGTAATCCTGTTTATTCTTTTTGAACAGAAGGGGAAGTTTCACTGTTTTCTTTTCATTCTCCACTTTTTATAAATTATGTTCCTACAAAGAAATCCTATTTATTTGTTTTGTTCTAGAAATCTTCATATCTTTTCAACTGTAGTGCATTATTCTGTGAATAGAGAACTAAGATTTTGTGCCTACTGTTGTTCTTACACTACTTCAGTGCCTGGAATACGAAATCCTTTAGGTTCAGGTCTTTTAAAGATAATAGAACTCCAACCCTGTTCCTGAAAAATGGAAGAGGAGAAACTTGAAAGAGTTTATTCATTTTGTTTTTGGGTTTTACACTTAACAAGTTCCTTTTTGTTTCTGATACTTCTTCCTTGACATCATATGTACCTTTTACTGTTTCTTGTTTAGAGAACAAGTAGCTTTTTATATGGTCACTTTGAAAAGGTCACTGATGTTTCTGTGGCTGTTATTGTTATTTTGGGATGTTGCATTGAGGATTGTGCTTTTTTCCCCTTTATGCAACTTACCTCTTATCTGGATTTGGTGTCCAGCAAATTGTCCCGCCAGTCTTACACTCTTTTTCGCACCAAGACAGCAGAGTTCGTTATTATGCCTGTGAAGCTTTGTATAACATAGCAAAGGTGAGAAAGCTAAAGGAACCTGTACAACACATGTATTTTTGAGTCTTGTTGTTCGTCCTTCATTTTTTCTACTTTGCAGGTTGTAAGAGGAGATTTCATCGTATTCTTTAATCAGATCTTTGATGCTTTGTGTAAGCTTTCGGCAGATTCAGATGCCAACGTGCAAAGTGCTGCTCATCTTTTAGATAGACTTGTGAAGGTAACGCAGCACTTCATTTGAAGGCATTGGTTAGAGAGGGAAGAGTATGCAAACATTTAAAAAATTATGTGTTGTTTTGGTGATAATGATTTCCAGTTCGATATACTATAACAAGGAGGATGATAGGTGTTGCAGAGGAAAGGAGAGTCTATTTTTGAGGCTTGAGTCTTTGTTTCATTGGGGAGTTCAAATGGTGTAAATTTACTAATTTAGGGTCGAAAAGTTGGGTGTCCTTTTCTTTCATTTCGTTTTCCCAATTCTTTTGCCAGTATTTTATGGGAGAGCAGAGGGCACAGAGTATAGGAATTGCTTGAATCAAAAGATATATACACAGTCTTGGTACTTTGACTGATCAATTTTGGGTGATAACATTGTGCTAAACTTTTTGTTTGGATGCAGGATATTGTCACGGAGAGCGAGCAATTCAGGTGAGTTTTGGTTGTTGGAAACCAGTCTCTTCATGCTGGAACCAAAGTTTGATTTTTTTTTTTTTTTTTTTTTTTTTTGAGAGCACTGAATTGGACATTTTATTTCTTACACAGCATTGAAGAATTTATTCCTTTGCTGAGAGAACGAATGAATGTCCTCAATCCTCATGTCCGCCAATTTCTTGTTGGGTGGATCACAGTTTTAGACAGTGTCCCGGACATTGATATGCTCGGTTTTCTTCCTGATTTTCTTGATGGTAATTATTGTTTTTCAAAGTCAATGCCTTCTAGTCATGCAACTCAATGTTCTATTATGTTAACTCATGTGGTTTCTCTTGGCTTGATGAAGTGCAGGATTATTTAATATGCTGAGTGATTCTAGCCATGAAATACGGCAACAGGCCGATTCTGCACTTTCAGAGTTTTTACAAGAGATTAAGAATTCTCCAGTAAGATCTATGTCATGTGTGGTGTGTTATATTGTTTTAATTTAATGCTCCCGCAGGAAAATAAAATTTTGAACTTGCAACCTTTTTTCTCTCTACTGGTATTGTTGAGCCTTGGATGAAAATTATCTGCATATATGTTTGTCCCTCAACTTGCAACAATTTACTAATTTTTGTTTAGGAATTGTGTTTGGCTTTCCAGCTGTAAAGAAGACAGTTGTCTTCTGCTCTGCTTTTATATCTGCATCCTTTTGGATTAGTAAGATTTCTTTTTCCGATGAAAATCTGAAACAAAAAAATCTTATAGCTAATGAATATTCTAGAAGTTGTAAGAAACTTTAAAATTTGTTTCTTCATCTAAAAGAACAAAACAATAGAATAAATTCTTACTTGCACACACACACACAGAGATATGTTTGTATTTCTGAAGACATTTGTTCAAGTAATAAAATTGAAATTGAAATGGTGTCAGTACATAATCCTTAACCTCTCCCATACACGAGACTGAAAGTAGTAGCTTTTGACCAATTTCATCTAGGACACTGTCAACTATAGTAAAGGAAGCAACTTCAATCTTAGTAGCAGACTAGCAG
This sequence comes from Solanum virginianum, assembly GCA_000787875.1. Classification (NCBI taxonomy): domain Eukaryota; kingdom Viridiplantae; phylum Streptophyta; class Magnoliopsida; order Solanales; family Solanaceae; genus Solanum; species Solanum virginianum. Next base: position 6,724 of record DF359888.1, read on the forward strand.
TATGAATATTAATATCATTTGTAAGGAAGTGGTTGTATGGTAAATGGAGCAACTCTAATCTTAGAACTCTCAGGCCTCTCTTTTTTTCATGACAAGGGAAACCCACATCCACTAACCTTTGGGTGCGCATAAGGTAAAATCCCCACTCCCATGCAATAGCTAGCAAACCACATAAGAGAGATAGCCTGTACTAGACAAGTCCGGTGCTACGAGCTTGACCTAGAAAGCGAACTCCTGACTTTTGCTGGCAAGGGATTTCGAACTTGAGACCTCCAACATGGAAGTCCAAGCCCAACCATTGGGCCACCCTAAAGGGTACGTCTCAGGCCTTATTTGTTTGCACTTAATGAAGGTCTTAATCGTAATCCTTTAGGTCTCAGTCATTTTGCTTTTTTAGGTTTGAATCTTAATCATTAGATCTTAACATTAATTTTCTTTTTGGTTACGACTCCTAAATGAATCTGAATAGATTTGAATGATTAAGAGCTGTAATCCAGTCTTAATATTATTAAGATGTTTATCCAAGGACTTCTACAAAGACGAGTTCACCAATTCCATCATTATACCTCTACCATCATCGCTCACAATTATCAACTGCCTAATGCCACCGCCTACTATTATCAGCCAGCATGTCCCGCTACCCACGATCACCATCCTCGACCATAACCACCGCCAGTACTAATCACGATGATACGTAGCCACCAACGACTACTACTGCTAATAACCATCAACACTAGCTACTACCCACAAATCACAACAGTCAGCACCATCTTCAATCAACCATAACCACCACCTCTAGCCATCACCACAAACAACCTCCATGTAATTTTCTTAAAATATTTTGTGGATATTATATTAGAATAATTTAGTATTTAACTTAATTTAATTTATATGTATTATTTTTCAAATAAAGACAGGTTTATTTATTTAGATGTTGAAAGTATAGTCTTAATTATTTAATATTCAAATCTTAATACAACATCTTAATAGTTAGTTGTGTATTCAGATTCAGACATCTAAACCTTAATCCACATCTTAATATTCTAATATGTATTCAGATTAAAACATCTCAATCTTAATATAAACAAATGAGACTTCTGTATAGAACTGGGTTTTGACCAGACCTGCATGAACACACTAAGAAAAAGTGATCTAAGAGAAATAGTGCAAAACATTGTGATTATTTATCTTTAATTTCCCCAGCTCCTCTTCCAATTTTATGATCAACTGAATCAGCATTCCTCACACTGTCCAACATTACCTTACGCAAATGTGAGGAAGGAAAAAATGGTCATTCATCTCTTCATTGACAGTGCTGGTAGGACAATCACTTGCAATATCCTTAACACAATAATTTTTGGATAAATAATATATCCTTGAAGCCCTTGCGACACCACAATGACTAGGAAAACACTGGCAACAATATTGGCCAACTTTTCTTTGGGGGCAGCCTCCTGCTCGAACAGCTAACCTTCCAAACCAATCAGCCCAAATTTAACAACCCCATACCCTGAAAGTTCATGAAAGAGCTTTCCTCCTTTTCGTAGATCAGATTTATTGACAAAACAAGGTGTAACTTTAGAAGGTTAGCGTACAACACACATTTAAACAACAACAACATACCCAGTAAAATCCCACAAGTGAGGTCTGGGGAGGGTAAAATGTACGCAAACCTTACCACAACCTCATAAAGGTAGAGAGACTGTTTCCGAAAGACCCTCATCCATACAACATACATTTAGCGCCCCAAATATCAAGCTGACTATCCACACAAACTGAATCTCTTATCTACACAAAGAAAAAAAAGAAACAAATTAAAAGAGGGCTTCTGATCCATAATAATGGATATTTGGCTCCTTCAAATAGTTCAATAGCAAGAGTATGTTGCTAATATTTACTCAATATTCTTCCAAAATATAGCACTTAATTGCCCAGCCACGAGAAAACATCTCTCCCTGCATCACCATCTATATAAAATATGGATGATCAATCAAGTAATTTGTTGAAACTACTTGCCAACCTGAGGCAGTTGAAAGAGCATAGCTAATACATCCTCCTTTTGCCATTTCAGTTTGGAATTATGGACTTGGGAGCTCTACTATAGTTGTTTTTTAATAAAATATATAAATATATATGTAGGGGAGAGGGGAACGGGAAATGAGGGAGGGGATTGCAAGGTGGGTAATTGAATCCCCTTACCAATAAGGTGAAAGATCAGGTAACCAACCAACAAAACTACTAAGATCCCCCTAGCTCAAACATAGTTGACTCTCTATTGCATTTCTGATTATCTTAGCTCAAGATTTAGTTTTAAAATGGCAGGAACAGTTTTTATGGTACTGAATTATGTTAAAAAAACAGAGAAATTGAAGAGGTGTCATAAGTGTATACCTTATTTGTCTAATTTCTGTCCTTCCATGTGTCCAAATCTTCTTTTCTGCTTAATGTGTCATTAAATATATCAATAAAGAGTGACCATTCAGATACAGTCAGACAAATTTGATCCATATGGAAGTACTTTTTGCAACTCTTAAATTCTCTGTATTTTAAGCACAACGAAGTGAAGATTGGTTAATGAAGTGATTTGTGGCGAATTAATATGGTTTTTGAAGGGAATAAATGTCTATCAGTAGTATTACAAGGACATTTTTGTCTATCAACATTTGCTTTGAGCCTTCCAACTTTTATATTAATATACAGATTTTTTTGTCCTTTGTTAGTTTTCTAACTTGAAGGATGCTGCTCTTTAAGTCTGTAGATTATGGCCGCATGGCTGAAATACTAGTGCAAAGAGCAGGCTCACAGGATGAATTTACTAGGCTGACTGCTATCACTTGGGTAAGTATGTTGATACGTATGTTGCTCGTGCACCATCTTATCCTGCTTTGTATTGACCGATATAGTTCTCTTTGCTGCGATGGCTTCTGGTGTAAACAATATGCTCGTGTTTTAACTTGTCAGATCTGTTTGAATAGATTATTTTGTGCCATGCAGATAAATGAATTTGTGAAACTTGGTGGTGATCAGCTTGTCCCTTATTATGCTGATATTCTGGGAGCAATATTGCCTTGTATATCTGATAAAGAAGAAAAAATAAGAGTTGTAAGTGGAAATGGTTCCCTTTTCCTTTTATATATCTTGTGTGCTGTTATCCGTCTTATATATGTTAATTTTTACTGTATTTTGCATACCATCATGTGTTTTTAGTTATTAGTCGCTCTTTCTGTTCCCTTTCTTTCATTCCCTGTCTTTCATATCTAGTTTATTCTGCTTATGGGTTTTTGAGACGAGGGTTCCCAGGAAACAACCTCTCTNNATTCCCTGTCTTTCATATCTAGTTTATTCTGCTTATGGGTTTTTGAGACGAGGGTTCCCAGAAAACAGCCTCTCTACCTCTATGAGGTAGTGGTATGGTCTGCATACATTATATCTTCCCCAGACCCCACTTGTGGGATTCTAAGTTGCTCGGACTCTGGTACGGGTGTCCGATACGGGTGCGGATCCAGAGGTCGGATCCTTCATGATCTAATTTTTAAGATTCGGGGATATGGGTATTGGATCCAGAGGTCGGATCCTTCATGATCTAATTTTTAAGATTCGGGGATATGGATCCATGTATGGATACGGGTGCGGGGATTCGCCTAAAAATATTTAAAATATCTAGAGTGGGATTCCACTGGGTATGTTGTTGTGTTTTCTCCTTTCTAGTGCTACTTTTCTTCATTATTCTTGCTTCTTTGTCTGTCATTCTCACTTTTCTATTTGTATGCGCTTCTCCCTTTTAGGTTTCTCGTGAAACAAATGACGAACTTCGTGCAATTGAGTCTGATCCAGCTGAGGGATGTGATGTAGGAGCAATCCTCTCTGTTGCTAGGAGGTATGAAGTTACTTACTGAGGGATGTTTGGATTTTGAAGATTAAAAGAAGTTGCACTATCTTGATAGTAGATAGTACAGTAGATGTTCAATTAAAGAATTGATTAAGTTCATTAAATAATGGTAGTTGGCTTTTTGTGAAAAGTGATTTCTATAGTAGCCAAATACTTCTGACTATAGAACTACGACCTTAATACTTGAATTTTTATGTTCGTTGTCTTTGTTAAGAAATGAACCTTTGGCCTACTCAATCCCAAAAGCTGATTGCCCAATATTATATAAAAAGACAACAAACTTTTGCCTTAAGCAATGTGGGACTCGACACTCCTCACGCCCGGACAACTGGAGAATGGCAAACGTAACATTGAGTGCAACATTGTAAAACCACATCAACAAGGATCATTGGATCCAGATCAGATACCATGTTAAGCTATGGACCTTTGGCCTATCTGGTACGGTCTTTGATATGGATCTAGTTATGCGATGCTGCAAGATGAAATCAAATGTTCTTTTCGTACGACTTACGGTACTGGTTCGTTTATAGGGAACTTGCAATCTCTGGAGTTAAAGTACTCAAAAACTGAAATAATTTTCTGCTTATCTTTCCTAATTCAAATAACTTTAAATACAACATTGGTCGATTAACCACCCACCTAATAACAAAGGAAAAACTTCCTACTACTACTGAAACGAGAAAGTGGAGGAATAAAGAACTCTGAAAAGCATAATTAATAGATAAAATGAAGTAATCTACTTTCTGTTTTCGTTAATTTTTTTATGCGTAAACCATTGGTAGACTAAAGGTGTGAAGAAACCAAAGTTATGCAATTCCTTTCAAATGAAAAGTCCAATTTTTCTTCCCCTGGTGTTTGCTGGTGTCAAAAGAAATGCTCACACCTGTTCATTAATCCAAGGGGTCCTCGTGGCGACGGAATTGTGGAAAATCCAATTTTGTATATTTAGGAATCATGGAGTTCCCACTAGTTCCTTATCCTGTTCTTGCAGCCACGCTCACCTTTCGAACCTCAATTGTGACTGCCGCTTTCAGTTGCTTCAACATCTCCCTTCGGATTTGCTAAATCCTTTGTAAGTGCATCCAAACGATCAATTTCGGCTTCCTGTCTTGCTAAATTGATTGCACTTCTTCTTGGAACAAAGTCAACAATTGTGCCAATTGCTGCTAGATTGGAAGTTGCATAACTCCTGGTTCTGATACCAAGTTATTACTGTTCTTGAGATAGTTATAGGACACTGCAAGATGAAATCAAATGTTTCTTCCCTACGACTTGTGGTGCTGGTTCATTAAGAGAGAACCTGCAATCCCATGAGTTAAAATACTCAAAAACTGGAAAAAATTTCGCTTATCTTTCAATTGTATTCAAATAACTTTAAATACAACATTGGTGGATTACCACCCACCTAATAACAAGGAAATAACTTCCTACTACTATTGAAATGAGAAAGTGGAGGAATAGCCTCCTATAAGAAACAGGAAAACATAATTAATGGATAAGCTGAACACTATCTCAATCCTCAAAGCTAGCTCATGAGGGGATGAACCATAACTCAGTTCCGGAATTGACAATCTCTGTTGGGATGTGGGCCATTTTCTCTTCCCTGCCTTCCAACTAATTTTCTAGTGAATAGTTTTATTTAGTTCTATTGGCTAACCTTCCTGATTCGTGTCTCAATCTTGTGATGATGTCCTTTTTTCCTGATATGGTAAAGGTTTCATTAAAGGAAGTACCAATAAGGTACCCAAAAGATGTTACAAGTTCTTACAAATTACTAGATTCCAAAAAATGATACAAGCCCCCCAATAGCTGTATCAGTAACATTCCCAAAACGCCTATAAATTCCATAAGCTGATCTAAGTTATCTACTGTATCTCCCTTACCCCATAAGTACAAATTTTCAGGACATCTATTCTTTGACAAAAGCTAGGTAACTCCTTTGCTTATTCCTTTCCAACCAAATTGTCCAAGAGATGCAAAGAGGTATAGTCTTCTAGATTTTCTTCTGATCTTTCTTGACTTTCTGAGATTGCCAACATTATCCTGATGATCTCTTGTGCTGTTTTATTTCTATTGCCTATTGTTTGATCTTCATGAAGCAATCACTGCTATGTGTAAGACCAGAGACTGTTAGAGTTATGTTTCAAAAGCAATTGCTTAGACTGGAAAGTAGAGTGTATCCTTTATGCTATAGGAGTTTGAATAGGTATACTACATCGCTGATAAGAAAGACTCACTGGCTTTGAACCTCACATAGAAGTGGCAGATTCTCAGTTAACTCCTGCTATTGGAACCTAAACTCTGGAGCCTTCAACTTCCAGCATTGACTTGGAAAATGATTTAGGGAACTAAATCTCCTCAGACGAGAGCTCGTCTTTTGGTGTTAGCTCATGATGCATGGCCTAAACAAATTTGTGAGAAAAAATGCAGTGAAGCAGAAGTTTTTGCTTGGAAAAGAAATTGAGAGCAGCAAACACTTATTTTTGCTCTGTGCTTTAGCTGGATAACTGCAGAACCTGCTTTTGAATGAATTTGGGGTGAGAGGAGTGATGCCAAATGCTATGATGGAACTCTTGTGCTGCTGGATTGGATACATGTGTATGAATGAACCAAGGATCTTATGGAGAAAAAACCCAGCTTGTGTGTGCTGGGTGAGATGGAAGGAGAGCAGCCAGAATACTTGAGGGAATATACAGTCCATATTTTCAAAAATGTCATTGCCTAGATCTGTTAAGTCTCTGATGTAATTTTCATAATGCATGAAAATGGTACAATTCATTTGTTCTATGCAACCGTGAACATGCTTCCTAAATGGTTTCCACCCTTTTCTACTGCCCGTATGCTTGACTATTAATAAATTACATATAGAAAAAGCTTATTTTCACCATTAACCAATTTAGTAAAAAAATGCGATTGGATTATTCATGAAAAAAAATTAAAATCAGAACATAAGAGAGTTTGTGATAAGAATAGTTGTATCCAAGTGGCTGCATATTTTATGTATTGCTTCTAGTTAACTTTCTATCTCAATTTGTTTATCAGGCAGTTGTCTAGTGAATGGGAGGCAACACGTATTGAATCATTACATTGGATATGGACCCTGCTTAATGGACATCGCTCAGAGGTGATGACCTAAAAGTTCTTGACGTTCAGCTTGTTTATTCTTTTGCACAATGAGAACACTCTCAGGGACTTACTGAATGACATAGGAGTTGATATCTAAAACGACACTGGTTTTCAGTGGGGATAGAATAATATTATCTATTAATGCTGAGTGTGGAGCCAGAGTTGCTAAAAGTACTAGCTCATGTATTGTTGGAATGCTTTTTAAAGAACAAGGACACAAGGTTTTGAAAAGTATTTTCTACAAGAGAGGTCTTGAATCATGTTTGAAACTCACAATTTGTGTATTTCACAAATTTTATTTTTCATTTAGAAACTTACTGAATCTGCATAGAAGAAGCAATGGGCTTTAGAAGGAAAGAAATCTCGGTTCCCTGCTCTTTGTGGTTGCGCTTGACCCTACTCTCTCTCTGCCCTGGAATGAGAAGGAGGGTTTGGGAAATGTGGTGCTATTTTTGCTATAATCTTGGAGCCATATGATACTCCTATGACATGGTTATTCTTCTACAGCTGCAATGCTTATTGAAGAACGAGAACGTAAGGTTTTGAAAAATGTTTATTGAAACCTACTTGTGTATTTCACAAATTTGTATTTTTAATTTTTTTTTTTACAACCTATGGGGGCATAACCATTTATTTTTTTATTTAGTTACTAATTGAATTTGCATAGAACAAGCAAAGGGCGTTAAAAGGAGAGAATTCTCAGTTCCTTTCTCTTTGTGGTTGTCCCTTCTCTATCTGGGATGAGATGGGGAGCTGGGAAATGTGGTGCTAGTTTCTTCAATAATCATACAGCCATATTATACTCCTCCTGTGACATGGTTATTCCTCTACAGCTTCATCACCTAAGGTTCTGCTGCATCATAGTTGCATTTGATGTTGTCATGTTATATTCTATCAAAATAAAGCTCATTATTCATGCTACTATATTTGTATTTTCAGGTAAAATCATGCATAAAAAATGGATTTACTATAATCATGACAAGTTTTTTGCATTATTAATTAGGTGTATATGTTAGATATTTGATTCTACTTTCAGAAGTAGTATTATATATTTTGATACCGGGATATGTACATTGATAGCACTTAGATAATGGAAGATACCTTATTTTCAGTCAATCAATATATGTTTTGTTCTCAATTTTTTTGTGGGTTCTAAAGTTTGATCCGGTAAGTGAATGTTCATGTTTCCAATTTTTCAAAACAGGTCTTGGTTTTTCTGAATGACGTCTTTGAAACTCTCTTAAGGGCGCTATCAGATCCCTCTGATGAGGTATCTCCTATTGCTTTAGTTCTTTTTTATTGAGTTTGTCATGCTGGTTTGCTTTGCTAGGTAGCCATTGTTCTAGCTTCTGCTCAACAAAGTTATATCCCAGAATACTCAACCGATTTTTCTTCGACTATAATTTTCTCAAACTTATTTTAAATAGTTTAAATCATTAACAATGTTGACTTGTAGCATTTTCTGCAATTTCCGAGAATATATCCGATCGTAGTACATCCTTCAAAAGGAACTAATTATAATTAAAAAGAAAAGCAAAACAAAACTAGTTTCATGAAAGATAAACGAGAAGAAAATTTCTAGTCATAGAAATATCTGAAAGGGAGACAAATCTGTTCAAACTCAATTTTTTTAACAATTCATGGTTTATTACTCATATAAATAATAGTAGCTCGAAGATCAATGAGCATAGATGAGGAATTTAGGAAGGCAAGTTTGAAGCCAACTTAATAGGTGTAAATACAAGTAAACAAAGAGACCAATAAAATGAAATGGCTCTTAGGCAATATTAATATGACTGAACATTATATTTTATAAAGCTATTTATGTTTTTGCATATTATATAATTGTTTAATTTATTTTAGGAGGACATAAATTCCATCAATATTTTAGGATATTTTCGTCTTTCAGCATTAGACTTAGAGACTTGTCCACTTTTAGTAAAGTATGATAAAAAAATTATGCTGGAACCTTATTACTTTAGGGCATCTCCAATCTTTAACACCAAATTTTACATAAATTGGTGTCAGCACTATTTTAGTGTAAATCTACTCTAACCCACAACATCAAATTTTATATCAAAAAAGGAATATTTCTCTCTCTTCATTATTATATTACTATTTCTTATTTGGTTGGAATTTGCTAAAAGTTTTGTATAATGAGATAATATTAAAATATTCAATAAAGTAAATTTGTGTGATAAATAGTGTTGCACCAAATTTGGTGCAACACTATTCAGACACTTAAATGATGTAGAATTTGGTGTTAGGTTGGAGCTCCAAAACACCAAATTGTACACCAAAATAGGATTTGATGTAAAGTTGGAGATGGTCTTATAAGAAACATCTATGCTTGACCCTTATTAATCTGTCTTGAAGTGAAAATGAAAGTTAAAGATGATATAAGATAATGGGTTAGCCGGTTAGATCATTGCCTCTCAGTCAAAATTTTGTTCGAGAATGCTGAAGTCATCCATCTAACTTCCAAGTTTAAATACTAATCTCTAATGAGTCTAGACACCCACTGTTCAGGAAGGTGATTTTAGAGGGTGCTTCCTGCTATTTTGTTTGTTTCTGAGTCTTCTTTAAATTCTCGTCCAGGTAGTGCTCTTGGTGCTTGAGGTGCACGCGTGCATAGCCGAAGATCCACAACACTTCCGACAGCTAGTTGTTTTCCTAGTTCACAGCTTTCAGCATGATCACTCACTCCTGGAGAAGTAAATGCTATATTCTTTTGTTTCTTGGCAGAAATTTAATAATGTCTTGTGTTGTTTGGTTTATTGAAGATTCTTTTCTGCCGGTATCTTATCTTTCAAAATCTCTTTCAGACGTGGGGCTTTGATAATTCGACGGCTATGTGTACTTCTAAATGCTGAAAGAGTTTACCGTGAACTGGCCACAATACTTGAAGGAGAATCAGATTTGGACTTTGCTTCTGTGATGGTTCAGGTTTTACTTATTGCTTATTTATCAAGAGAATATTTCTGTCCCAATATACAGAGTGAAGCTGCAACGATATAGAGTTCACTTTTTTTTTATTTAATTAATTTCGTGTGATCACAGAACACTCAAACTCATATTTAATGTATGGTGCTTAATGTTGTCTTTGCTGTAAGCTGAGTGTGCTGGTGTTTGTTTCAGGCTTTAAACTTGATTTTGCTTACTTCACCTGAGTTGTCTGACCTTCGGGAGCATCTTAAACAATCACTGGTCAAAGATGCTGGGAGAGACTTGTTTCTTTCTTTGTACTCATCTTGGTGCCATTCACCAATGGCAATGATAAGCCTCTGCCTGTTAGCTCAGGTAAGCCTTACAGCCTGCAAGTTTCCAGGCATACCTCATACCTGTATCAAGCATTTGTTACCTCTGTTCATTGTGAATATAGTGAGCTCCATCTTTCTTACAGTCATATCAGCATGCAAGTTCTGTCATTCAGTCTTTGGTTGAAGAAGATATCAATGTGAAGTTCTTGGTGCAACTACATAAGTTGATCCACCTTCTGGAGACTCCAACCTTTGCTTACCTTAGGCTTCAGGTGTTTTGAATTTCTCCTTTTACTGATTATGAAACCTAGAACTTTGAATTCCTTTTATCATCAATGGTTCTTATGATCCAGAAAATAAACATATGAATGTGTGTAATTCCTTTTGTACTGCAGTTGACCTGTAAAAAGGAATCTAGTACTAGAGAAACCTGAGTGTCTTATAACTTCTTAGCGTACATGTTTATCTTTTAAGCAGCAGATTGAAGGGAAGGGAAATACATATGTATTTTTCTTTAGAGTAGATCAGTCTAATTTTTTGGTCGTGAAAGCTCAGTTCTATTAATATAGCCGGCCCAACTTAGTTGATTGAAGTGTAGCTATTAGTTTTTTTAAAAGTGCTCTTCTTTGCATTTAGCGTGTTCTGTGGAGTGTGCAAACAAGACTTGTGGAAAAAATTTCTTCTCCAGTCTCTATTTGCATACGTACTAAGAAGGGAAACCAGGTTGGATTTGAGAAGCTCATTGCATTACTATCATTCTACCTCGACAATCTGCTTTACTGCACAAATAAGAGAAATCCTGTATGATATTCTAACATTGCTTTTAACAGACTTCAAATTGATTACCTGCTAATGGGAAGAAGTATAAATGTAGGTTGGGTGGTGGCAATGTTATATAGTTGAAAGTTGTATCCATTGATTCTCATGATTTGTTCCACAGTTCGGATTTTCACTGTGCCCTTATCAATTGCCAGCTTTTCTGTGTCTTTTTGCGGAGGCTGCAAACTCATAATTGCTTGTCTTGATACCCTATACTATTTTCTTTGGTAAAAGAAAGTGCATTTTACCTACAAATTGTTGCTGCATTGCTGTTTGAAGTCCCTTTGCTCTAGTGATCTGTTGGTGCTCAAATGAAACCTTGCTATTGACTGCAAATATTAGGGGTGATAAGATTAATTCTTTATCTAATATCTATTCTTTATCTAATATCTATTTTGTTGTCGTTGATTTCTCCAACAACTTGGATTCTTTTTGCTTATGCATTTATTTTTTAAAAAACATTTATTGTATTCTGCTTTACCTGTTTTATAAGTTGGTGGTGTTATGTCCAAGACTTGCGCATCATATAGGATATTCAGGGATGTAAATTTTTACTCCTAAATCTGAATATCTGTTCAGTAGCAGTATGAATCTTTTATTGGTTTTATATTATTTTGTTTGTTCTCAACTTGACGTTCAAGCAAGTTTATTGGATTTTTCTCATTTTCACGCATAAATTCTCTTTTAGGAGTATTCTGATGGCTCTTTTTCTTGCAGCTTCTTGAACCTGGAAGATACATATGGTTATTAAAAGCATTATATGGTCTGTTGATGCTGTTGCCACAGGTATGTTATCAACCACATCTCATTTGTGATGCATGCCAGGAAAAATTTGCATTTGTACATTTGCTTGTGCAAGTTGAGTTTCTGTTGAATCATATATTTAAGAGTACTGATAAAAAAATCAATCACTAGGTCACATTAGTTGTTCAATCCATTTACTATTATTATATCCTAAGGGTTAGCATGTCATGGCTATTATCCAGCTTATACATGAGATAATCACTCGTGATTTTGTTTTTTTTTTTTTGAAAAAAAAAATTAATACTTTTGGTGTTAGGACTAGATTGGAAAACCTTTATTATCTCTGCTATCTTGCATCAGTATACATACCGGGTAACTCAACATCTCCAGCCCCTAAGGCTGAGGCAAATAGGGAAAAACCGCCTACTGTCATTTGTCTCTACTGGGATTTGCTCATAAGTTGGTTTTTATGTTAAGTAATTTAGCGAACTCTTTACAAGAGCTTATACAATTGATTTTCCTGATTATCATTCTTATATGCACAACTTATAAGTATTAAGCTGCACATAAAGTTTGCTAAAGTAGATGTTCTTTATCAATTGATGTAGCAAAGTGCGGCCTTCAAGATTCTTCGTACTCGGTTGAAAACTGTTCCTTCATACTCCTTCAAGGAAGAGAAAGCTGCACGAACATCATCTGGGATTCCCTTTTTCAACGGCGGAGGTGGATTACAAAATTCCGAGGATGGCAACCCAAATGAGAATTCACATGATATGCATAACGGAATAAACTTTGCTTCTAGGCTAAAGCATTTTAAGCAGATTCAGCAGCAGCATCGTTTGCATTTAAAGTCAGAGACCCATTCACGCTTTAGTTCTGCTTCATCAACAAAGGTTCGTTTTTCTGATAATATTTTGATTGCATATTACACTCTGATACTTTTCCAATAGTTAAATATCCGAGGGGTAGAAGTATCCTATATATTAAGGTAATTAATTATTTCCACCATGATGTACTGCTTGTCTGTCTATCTGGGTTGAGAATGGAGAAAAAGGGTTCTTAGACTTTTGGGTTATGCTTTAAATGTGCCAATGACAAATGATGGATATACTGTTTTGGGTTGCATTCACAATAAACAAGTGCTTTGTAATGAGGGTTGTATGTGTTTCATTATTGTGATGTTCCATATCTCTATTATGCCTCTTTTATATCGGAGAAATTCCTGGTGGGCTTCTATCCAACTCCAGTTGGTGCACAAGTTCAGAACTACAGGGAGTGTAGTCCTACTCCTCTAGGACCTCTACCCTTCTCCCAACTTAAATACCAGACTTTTAATCTAACTTAAATACCAGACTTTTAAGTTCGAGTCCATTTTGTGCCTTTACTCACACGTCACATACTTGTTATTCTTTCACCACTGAAATGTTGAATAAACCTTTCTTTTCTAAAGTTTGCGCTTTGAGTGCGTTGTAATCTTAGCTTGAACCTATCTGAATTCAGGAGTTATGACTGAATTCAGGAGTTATGAAGACCAGAAGAATCAAATCAATCTGCTGCAGCGACAGACTTGAACAGGCTTCATTAAGAGCATCGCGTAGAGCCCCAGTGCAGTTGCATCTTCGATCGTTTTCCATTGCTCTCCTAATTGAGGTTTCTTATACAGCAATCTTGATTTGCTTTCTTTTCTTTTTCTAGAAAGCATAGTCAAGCTCAGCTAAGTTGTAAATTGTATATCTTGCTTCTTTTTTTTGGGTCAAAATTCATTGAGTTGGAAAAAGTGGAGAAAGGGTATTACTTTTAGCTTGGATATTCAAATGCCATTTTTAGATGTCTTTGAGAGACCTTTAAAGGTAAAATTAGCCATGTGGTTCTGTTATTTTTCGCTGAAGGGAAGCCTCGGAATAACATTAAAATTATCTCCGCCACACTTATAATGCTCACGGGTTTGAGTCGTGACCAGCCACTAGTGCGTGTGTCAAGATAGACAGTCTACATCACACTCTTTCGAGGTGTGTCTCTTCCGTGAACCTTGCGTGAATGCGAAATGCTTTATGCACCGGGCTGCCTTTTTACCATATGGGCAAATGGGTAGACGCCTAGGAAATAAAAAGTTCCTATTATTCATGAGTCTCCTGTTACAAAGAAAAATTCAGTTTGTATTATGGAAACTTTATCTTTCATCTCATTCTATGAAGGGGTCGTTTGGTAGGGTGTATAAGGATAGTATTAAACATAGTGTATTAGTGTTGTTTGAATTAGTTATGCTAACACTAGTTTTTACGAAAAAAAGGTCTAAAATATTCTCAAATTGTTGAAAATGGTATAAAAATGTTCATCTACATTGCGAAAATAGTTCATATTACAAAGAACTATTTATAAAACATATCTAATACAAGTTTCATTGATGGATACATTAATCACACACGTTAAACCATTTATAATATATTGTGTCAATTTCTTACAAAATAAGTATAATGTATTTTAAAATACTTCTAATACATTTATATTGCATGTATAATTTATTTTTAATACAAGTATAAATTTATTATAGTATTGCTATATGTATTGCTATAAATGATAGTAATAAATAAAAAGCATCGATAAAATCAACAAGTATTTATTAAAAATAATTCGCCTAAATAATTTTTTCATTTACTTTGGATTTAAATTCAGGTTAGATCATGATCTGCCCTAGTTAACCCGTTTAATTTCAATTATTTTAATGTATTATTATTTATTTTTTATAACCACGTAATTTGTATCTTTTCAAAAATATTTTACCAACGCATAGAATAGAGGCCAAGTCGATAAATAGAATGACAATGATGACTATCGTTGAACTAGCTATTAAATACTTATATAAGTTTTTCTATAATTGTATATTTGTTGAATGCTCTCTGTGTCTTTGTCAATAATAGTAATAGTAGTAATAATAGTAATAATAATAATAGTAATAGTAATAGTAATAGTTATTTTGTAAGAACCTCGCTCGAGAAAAAGTTGAAAAAGAAGCATTACCTAAAATAAGATGAAAAGATAACAAAATCAAAAGAAATACTAATAGATATGAATAAAATTCTGAGACTAACAAAAGACAAAAATAATATTAACACTCATGGTATAGAAAAAAAAAATGTTCATTTACCTACTAATAATTTAGGGGTATTTACGATATGGATATAAATTGATTCAAATTAGAAAATTAAATTAAATTGATTAAATAAATTGATTTTATTTAGGTTTAGTTTAATTTTAGTATTTTAAAAATTGATAGTGTTTGATTTGGATTTAAATTTGTTTGAAAAAATCAAATTATAATAATCAAATTTCATTGACAAGTTATATACATATATTTTTAAAATTATACATCTATAATATATTATTTATAAAAATAATTTTAAAGATCTTATATACGTTTTCATCAAATTTTATTTTTTAATCTATTTATGAAAGTATAAATACTCAACAAGAACATTTATCTTATTGATTTCATTTATATAAATGTCTGATAATTCTTAGTGGGACTAGAAATATTACTATATCTTCTTTCTAAGCTAAAATAGTGAATTTTGAAACTTTATTCACAGTAAATTTAATGATTAAAAGTTCTATAATATTAATAGTTCTAACTATTTTTTCGTTTTGAATATAGTGTTGTCACTTTTTCTCCATTTTGAATGTATCATTATTTTTATTTTTATATATAATTAATAACCAAAACATCAAACTAAACCAGACTAAATCGAAACTGATAACAACCAATCGATAAAAACATATTATAATTGATTTAATTTTGATTTTGACCAATAACTGAATGACCGAAATTGTCTGTTTCGTCTTCCTTGGGCCATAAAATTCTATCAGGCTCCCGTCGACACTGCCAGGCCACCTGGGCCGCTTGCCGGGCTCATCCTCGACTCATCCGTATGATTTTTCAGAAATCTTTGCCTGGAATTCTAGGCAGCGCCAGAATCTATGGGTGTTCAAATCAACTTGTTAACCCCTAACTTATATGCTATTCTAATTCTCGATATGTGTGCCTCTTGAAAATTTCACATTCTCTAATCCCATATTTTAAGGTAACAAGAGAGAAATTTACGATCCTTTATAACCAACTTTTTTTTAAAAGTATATATCAAATTGATTTTACCAAAATGAATTAATATAACTCAATCTAAATTACGTTATAAACTAGAAAACTTTTAACTTTTTTTAACCACTTTCAAGATCTTGGGATCTCAAAAAAAATATTTTTTAGTCATAAGTAATTTTGAAAATTGTCAAACAATTGAATTGATGTATCCTGCATAAGTAAATGGTTATGTCTAAATTTTATACAAGTTCAATGTAAATTACAGTTACCCCCTTCGTTTACTACTTGTCACTATTTCACTTATCGAGGTCAAATTATATAAATTTTAACCAATATTTTTTCATCATATTAATATGAAAAAGATTGCAACTTATAGCATTTTTCGTACAGTTTTCAACTATCTTAAAATTTAGATAGTTGAGTTTAATTTAAATTTAAAAATCTAAATTTAGATTTTAAATATTAAATTTAACTATTTTAATTTAGCTTTGATGTTTAGTCAAATTGACCTAAAAAAGCAAAACAATGACAAGTAAAAGTAAACAGATAAAATACTAAACAACACATTAAAATCTAGATAAATTTCTTAATTTGTTTGGTCAAACTTTTAAAACTTATTTTAAAGAAATTTTTCCTTTTTTGTGTCAAAAGTGATCTTGAAAATGTATTTTTGGAGAGTCATACACCTCAATTTTCTAAAATAAATATTTTAGGCAAAATATAGAACTTTTAATCTTCTAGAAACTTGGTCAAACATGTGGAATTGATGCCTTCTACATAAATAGTAAATCACTATAAAAATCATTAGCTATTAAATAAGTAAAAATCTAAAAATAAATATTTTTCTTAAAATAGTTGGTAAATGTTCCACTTGTCCTTAGCATTTTAAATCATAACTAATTCATATAATCTTGTCCGTATTGTAAGGACAATTCAGTCCTTATCGTGCATGCACGTAATAAACTTTCTAAATTTACCTTAAAAAAAATAAAAAAAAACATCAAAATCTCAACTTATAATTCCTTAAAGATCTCAATAAAAACAAGCAAAGATAAAATTTGGATTATTCATCAAAAGATCCTTAATTATCTCTCTCTAATCTCTATTCAACCTTCTCTAATAATCACAAAGTCACTTGAGATTTTTTAGTTTTTTTCGTTCATTCATTTGTTGAATTTAACTTGATTGATTTTTCCTTTCTGAAGATATGGGATTAAAATCTTTGTTCAAAATCAAGAAAAAACGTGTCCCTAAGGCAAACCCTTTTGCCCATGAGGACAATCCAATGCCTGTGAATCTATTGAGGGTACCCTCGATAGATTCTCGTGCAAGGATCGAGGAGGAACTAGAACAAGTGTTCAAGAAATTCGACGTGAATGGGGATGGAAAAATTTGCTCATCGGAATTAGGGTCCATCATGGCTAGCCTAGGGTACAACGCGACGGAGGAAGAGTTGGTCAACATGATACGTGAAGTGGATTCGGATGGGGATGGGTTCATTGATTTGCAAGAATTTATTGAGCTTAATACGAAGGATATCGATTCTGATGAGGTTTGTTCATTTTTATAATATTTACTCATATTATTACTACTTAACAATTCAAAATAGGTTAAATTTACTTTTTGTGTTTTTTATTTTTAAGGTACTTGAAAATCTTAAGAATGCATTCTCGGTGTTTGATATGGATAAGAACGGATCCATCTCCGCCGAGGAGTTGCAAACCGTTCTCCGAAGCCTCGGAGAGGATTGCACGTTGGGGGAGTGCCGGAAAATGATCAGTGGTGTTGATTGTGATGGTGATGGGATGATCAACTTCGAGGAGTTTAAGATTATGATGGTAAACGGTTCTCGCTTTGATGTGATGAATGCTAGGATTGTGTAAATTTATTCTTTTAATTTCATATGTTTAATTCGAGAAGTAGCATTTCAAATTCTATATAGAAAAAAAAAAAAGGATTATTAGTTGTTCTCACTATTAAAAAGTCAAAAATTAGCGAATTTCAGATAGTGTCTCTTTTATTTTTATAAATTTCTTATTGTTAGAAATTCTTACATGTAGTTCCAGTTTATGGAATGATGAGCAAATGGGATTAGAGGATTTAAAGAATTGTTATTGTGTTTAATGATAATGGAGAGGTATTATGGGTTGTAACTTTTCTTTGCCATATTGGCATTTTTAATTATTGCAATCGTTAAAATATTAATGAAATTCTCATTTGTATCTCTTTTTATTTTTTTATCCTTCCTAATTATGGCTATAACTTATTTATTTATTAGTTCGATCCATATTATTCCATTCAAATTCAATTCAATCTATTTATTCATCACGTTTACGTTGTGTTTTTTTTTTTTTAATAGTTTTAAAGTTTATTCAGATCATGAACTCCATTTATTCAAAAAAAAAAAAAAAAAAGGTCAGCTTATGAGCATGTACATAAAACTTCCCTATTTTGTAATTTTCAAAGTTAAAATCCCCCCACCATGTAAATCAAGAAACTTGAAAAGGGAAAAAAGTAAAATATTAAGTAATCACGTATTGTAAAGAGTTAATTATCATTTTTTTCTTACCTCTTATTTAATTTACAAAAATTTCTTAAAAATATGGAATCTAGATTCAGCAATTTTGGATATATTAGTTCAATTTAGGGTACAAAAATAAAAATTTTTAAGTATCAGTAGATGATATTTAAAGCATGATACATCGAACATAAAGATAATTTAAAAATTAGAATTAGTATATCCGGCTTACTAATTAATGTATTCGGATGAAAAGAAGAAATTTTTGAAATTTTTAAAAGCAGGTGAAAATAATGAAAAATATAATAAAGTAAAGAAGTGTAATTAGGTAATTATTAAAGAGAAATATATACAAATATGTGCACGTACATTTAGAGAATTAGTATCTTTTTGCAACAAATGTATATGTCTTATATATTATTATACAATATTGTGGTTTAAGTAGCATATTAAATGTGCTCGTTATAGTGCTCATAAAGCTATAAAAAATTAATTTGAAATCATATTTGTTCAATTAATAATGTATTGATAGTATGACCAAAATAATATCACGTTAGAAAGGAAAAGAAAGACGTCTAAAAATTAGTTTTGAAAATAGTTTATAAATAAAGGGTAAGTGGGTGAAAACGAGAGAATCTTAGTAGCTCAATTAGTTAGTTACCTGAACTCGTACTTTGTTGGTAAGGGTTCGATCAATTCCCCACATTGTAATCCCCTCCCTCATTTCCTCTTCCCCTTCCCCTAGCCCCAATTAAAAAAAAAAGTGAGTTAAAATGTAATTGTTTTACATTAATTAAATTTGAAGATTCTTTATTTTTATTTTTATTTTGGTTTCACTTTCTTTCAATTTACGTTAAATTTAGTCGGTAGAGTTTGTTAGATATATGAACCAAAAAAGGTTTATTTTTTAGCAAAATGGTGGACCAAATTGCTTAAAAGTATATTAAGGACCATTTTGAATCTACACTCAAATATAAGGTATATTTTTGTTATTTTCTCTCCTATTTTAGGTATGATTTAAACAAAATGTTATTAAATTATTTTTGGGAAAGATGAGACAAATTTAAATAATTTTTGTGCAACAAAACAAAAAAATAATAACTCTTAGGTAATGGGTAGAAATTGGATTACCACCCATGAAATTTACTTTAATTAAATTGAGGAATTAGTTAGAGTTTAGTTACACTATCCTTTTGGCATGATTTACTCTAAGATGAAATCTTTGGGCTTTCTAGCTTCTTTTTTTTCTCCGAATGGCAAGTGCTTTTCCTTGTGTGGATCCTATTTCAATGGGAACTTGATGAGTTGATCAACCTACACGTCTTGCTTTTACTGTTATATCGGGAGTTACTCCACGATGTGAAAACATAGAGCCAGGGGGCTGATCTTTGAATAGGAAAAAGAGTGGATCTGCAGGGTCCCAAATGAATTGGCTTATTCAAAAAAGGCCTTGTTCTTTGGAAGATCTATCTCGTGTCTGGAACTACATGGTTCCACTCTGCAAGAACCCTGAATCATTCTCTTGAAGCTCATCCTCTTCATCATAAATGATCCACTTGCCCCGAAATGACCTGGACCAATAAGGAAACCCCAATTCATTGGGCCTTTCGATACAATCAAATAGAAAGCCCCAAGAAATGTTACTCGATCATTATCATAGAATGATTGAGACTCAAATTTTATTTTATTTTTAATTAAAATATTATCTTTATAATTAGATATTATATAATATATCTAAATTCAAATTTAATCAGTTTTAATATGAATAAAAAAAAATATTTTCTTTATTTATAATTTATGGCCAACTAGCCGTTCTATCATGATTGTGCTTTAATTGATGACTTATAAAAAACTTCACTTTTGTGACCCCATGACTTTAATTTTCAAACTTTATTTTTTCACTTTAAAAAATAAAAATTATTTTTATCAATTTTTATAATGAAACATGATCAAACAACTTTGATTCATTGAATCCCATCCCACTAATTTCCAAATTTAAAATTTTGAAAATTAAAAGCAACGTTTCTCTCATTGGACATACTTTTCACCAATGAATATTTTCTATAATATTAAAAATTTGAAAGTTGAACGTTGTTGAATATTTGGTCTCCTACTCTCTAGTATTCAAATTTGAAAGGTCATTAATCTTCTTGTTAAACAACGTCTTAACATTTTTAGACATTCTAATCCTCTCAGTTCTCATCGATATAATTAAGATTTAAAATATTTAAAAGACATATAAAAAATTTAATTAACTTTTGAAATTTTATTAGTGTCACATAAATTGAATCAGAAAAAGTAACATATATTATTTAAAATTATATATAGAGTATTGTACAACAACAACATATTCAGTAAAATTTCACAACTGAGATCTGGGGAGGAAATAATGTACGCAGACCTTACCACTATCTCATAGAAGTAGAGAGGTTATTTCCTGAAAATTCTCATCTCAAAAATCCATACGCAGAATAAACTAGATATGACAAAAAGTAATAGAAAAGGAAAAAACAAGAAGAAAAGAAAAAAGTAAAAAAATTTAAAATTTTTAACACATAAGCAACAAATAATGACACACATATTATAAAACACTACTACTCATTTACCCTTCTAAATCCCATAACTAAATAACCACCTAACCTTACCAATCACTTAACCTACTGCTCTAATACAAGACCTCAAAAAATCATATCCTCAGTAAAATTAAATTTAACCATAGCATGTCTAATCACACATATATATGGTAAATTACAATAATTGCTAAATTAATAATTTAAAAGATATATAAAAAATTTAATTAATTCTCAAAATTCTATTATTGGCAACATAAGTTTGGACAAAGAATAATATATATTATTTGAAAATTACTTAAAAAATATCATAAATTCAAATAATCAAAAAATTAAAATCTATTACAGTTATTAACTCTTCAAATTCTATTTAAATCACATAAATTAAAAAAACAAATATATATATATATAGAGCTCATACATGACATTTGCTTTGCTACTAGTCATTTGATAAATCAGACACTTTAGTCTTTTATACACACTAAGTCCCGCGCAGATTCATTTCCTTTTTGCATATATAAATTTAATTAGTCAAATTTTAAAACGAGTAAAATAAAAAAAAGGGACAAATCAAGCAAAGTTTTGGGGAGGCGATCCAAACTTGCGATAGAGTGCTAAAATCATCTTCTCTCTAAAATAATTTTTTTCTGTTCGAATTTAAATTAGTCGAGTTCAAAATATACAAAAACGCGTCAAGACTTGAATATCGAAACATAATCTGCAAAATCTGAAGATAAAAACCGAAGTAACAGAGGACAAAAATTACCAAAACACAAACAGAAAACTACTCATCACATCCTGCATCTCTATATATACACACAAATCTACAGAAGAGCCAAAAAAAAAAACTATGAAGATTTTTTTTTTTTGGGTAAAACCATAGCTCAATTTTTTTCCCAGATCCTGAACTCTAAAACTTCTAATTAAAGGTGGATGAATCTCAATCGTTCCATCACAACCTTCAATTACGCGCTAAAATTAGTCTTTAACTTCCAACAGAAATAGGCCTGTGAGATAATCCCAGCGGCGATCTCGATCGTTGCTGCTGCTGCTGTTTTCCGGTGATCTCCGGTTGTTGCAGAGATGGATACTTGATTTTCTCCATTTCCTGCCTAATTTTTCTTACTTGGCTATGAATTATAACAACTCCATCTTCCAAATTGCCGTTGTTGTTGTTGATTTTGCCCTTTTTTTGCTCCATTTTCTGTTACTTGAGAAAAACTTTACACAGAAAATGAAATTTCTGCTTTCTTCTCTCCTTTTTGTGTGTTGGGAAATTGAAAATGGATGGGAGGGGTGTATTTATAGGTAGAAAATAAGATAGGTGAAAAAGACTTGGTTGGTTGATGGGTTGTTCACGAGTCTTATGTTTTTCTAGATTTTTGTATCAATTTATTTTTTATGTTTTATTTGACACAATTTTTTTTGAAAACAACGCCAATAACAACATACCCGATAAAATCCACTAATATAATTTAGAAAAGATAAAATATACGCAGAATAAAAATAAAATAATTATTTTCGAATAACTCTCAACACAAATATATCAGTTTCAAAAATAAAAAATACTAGATACTAATAAATTTATACTGTTAAATATGTTACGTAAATAATTACTATTTAAAAGTTATAAAATAATTTTTTGTTTTATAAAACTCCTAAAAATAAAAATAAATAAATTGAAATTGAACTATTTAATAATGTTAATGGGAAATTGTGCCTTTTGAAATTAATAATGCAAGATGGCTCCTTTTGGTGAACCGTATCTATAAAGAGATTTATATAAGATTGTATTACCGAAAATGCCCTTACATTTTTTTAAAAAGAAATCTAAATTCCCCCCTCAAAAAAAAAGAAGGAAAATGGTCTTCTTAATTAAAAAAATTTGAATTACGGATGATTTACAATCAATTTAAACAGTGTTGTGTATAAAACCTTTTACAATCACCATGTTAAAATGGTTTCTCATTATCGTTTACAACAACATACCCAATAGAATCTCACAAGTGGGGTCCGAGAAGGGTAGAATGGACACAGACTTTACCACTACCTCATAGAGGTGGAGAGGTTGTTTCGTGAGAACCCTCGTCTCAAAAACCCATTAGCAAAATACTCTAGATATGACCCAAAAAAGGGATTAATAACCAAAGCAAACTAATAACCACAGCACAAGACAATACGTACATACGATACAATATACTCTCATTATCGTTTACAAATTGAATAAAAATATTATAATTATTTTGTTATTAAGTAATTATTTTTGAAAAATTAGGGTATCTACGTGTTAAAATTAAGTTGTACAGTCAAATGTTCTAAAGATACCACGTAACTTCTATTTGTTCAAAATTGAATGGCTGCAGTCAATATGTTTTCAACAGTCCACTTTAGAGGATTCTTCAATTTGAATATGTTAGATGTAGATTTTAGAATGCCAGAAAAATTTAAAATAAGTAACAATTAGATAAGTTAATTATGTTGTATAAAGTAGAATGTTGATTAGTTAAAAAAATTTATTTTAAAATGTTTAGACAAATATATATACTTAAATATCATATTCCGTGCAATGCACGTGCCTAATAGTTATTCATAAAGTTATTTTTAGTTATATAATTATTTTATTAGATGTAAAGGAAATATTCAATAAATATTATTAATATTGATAAACTTTTAGTCTAGTGATTAAATAATATTAAATTCACTCTAAAATAAATTATAACTTTTATTTTACTTTTATTGGTAATATCGTAAAATCACTAAGCAGCTGCTATTTTAAATTTTCACTCTAAAATAAATTATAACTTTTATCTTAATTTCATTGGCAATATCGTAAAATCATTAAGCAACTGTTTTACATAGATTAAATTAAAAATTCACCAAAATATTTTTATGGACCCTTCAATTGTAAAAATTAGTTGTTAGGGGTAATATGGTAAAATTACTAAGCAATTGCTTTGAAAAGATTAAATTAAGAAACCCCCAAAATATTTTTGTCGGTTACATTAATGCAAAATAACTGAACAATTGAATTAGCTGGAAAATTATTTATGAGGGGCAATATCGCAAAATTAATAAACAACTGCTTTAAATAAATTAAATTTAAAAAATCTTTGATATATTTTTATGGGCTTTCAATTATAAAAATTAGTTGTTAAAGGTAATATTATAAAATTACTAAGCAACTATTTTAAACAGATTCAATTAAAAAATCTCAAAATATTTTTATGAAAACATGATAAAAAAGATAAGATTAAAAATAAGAATATATTCAATGATATAAAAGTGATCGCAATGGAGAGGAAGATACAAGAAGCAGTATTGAAATAATTCGAACACGTGAAAAGAAAATACACACATATACTATTGTAAAGGTGTGCAAGTTGGCTAACTATGAATAATTATGGGATAAACAAAGTTAATTTAAAAAGAAAATGTGAGAGAAAGATGATTAGACACAATATAAGTATGTGATGTATCTTGACTAGAATTAAAGTTTTTAGAAGAAAAAATAGTTCAATTAATATCTAAAACACATTATACACAGCAGTATAATTATAAATTATTTTATTAAATTATCACTTTTTCTTGAAAAAACTTTGGAAAAATATAAATCACGCAAATTAGGTAGGAAAAGTACCATTTCAAATCTAACAAATTTTGATTTGACATCTAATGAGAATATGCAAGATTCCAAGCTCATTTTAGTTGGTACATGAGATATTTTTTAGTAAATGAGATATTTTTCCCTTTCAACCCCTTTTTTGTTTTTATTTTCTTAGTTGTCTACTTGAGATATTTTTGTAAAATGTTTAATTAATAATTTGCTTAAAATATGCCACGTCACTATCATCAGAAAATAATGACGTGGCATCTTATTATTATGGTTATGTTTGTTGGCGGGTAGGCTGCCGGCCGTTTCAGATTAAATCTCTGGCTTCTCTCCACGTGGCACTGAATTTTCAGTCGACGTGTATGGTTATAATTTGTTAAGTTTGACCAAGATTAGGAAAAAAATAAAAATAATTGAAACTAGGTACAATTTTTGTTAGTATTTTTATTTTTTTCTAGAGTTTACTTTTATATATAATGTAACGTATTATATTATATGCATAATTTATTTTTTTAATGCATAATTAAAAAATTAACAAAAATAAGTATAATTAATTTCAATAAATATATATATTATATATAATTAACTTTTAATACATATGATTATTATAGATGATAAATAATTTTTAAATATAATATATTTAAGTAATAAATAATAATTATATATTTAAATATGACAAATATTTTTAACTAATTTATACCTATACTCTAATGGTGATATTTTGATGAACACGAAATTAATAATTTTCCAATAAGATATGTCATTATCCTTACTACTATTTCAAAAACAATCTTCTTGAAGTGTGGGAGGTTAAAATCGTCCACGTGTAAACTATTATTTTAAACACGTTACGTTAGCGTAAATAAAAGAAATTCTCATGTCAAGTAACATACCCCATCTGTTTTATATTAAGTGAATTATTTGGTTATTTTATACATATTAAAAAAATAAAGATAAAATTTAATCATATTTTTTATTTTTATGTTTTTCAAACTTCACACACTCATTTAATGCATTATGTATTTCTCAGATAAAACTCAACATTAGAAACTTAATTAATGAAGGGTAAAATTGAAAAAAAAATTCCAACACATCCCTTGAAAAGTAAACGATTCACTTATTTTAAAACATCAAAAGTTCTTTAACAATTCACTTAATATGAAACAGAGGAAATAATTATTTTTACATTTTTTATTATGTGTGGTTGAATAGTTTATTTGAAACAATAGATATTGTTTAGGTATCTTATTGCTTCTATGCTTTGATGATTATCTTAATTAAGACCATTATTTTCAACTTCTTTTGACTAAATCAACAAACTACTCCAGCAACCATCAATAGTGGTCTATTGTTAATTTGGCACGTATTTTATAAATTATAAATAATAAACAGAAGGAACAATATTTTTTTTTGCCTTAACTTAATAGAATTTTTGAGATAATGCATATAGATTAAAACATATATTATAAGATAAAATTTTAATCATATTTTTCACTATTATTTTTTGTTTATTCCCAAGTCATTAGTTTAAAAAGATTTAAAATTTAACTAATAAATTAATAGAAGTTAAGAAAACGTATTTAAGTTCCAACATTAATTTTTTCCAACAAACAGTTATTAAATTTTTGATTTTACTTTAAGGAGACAGCAGGAATATTACTCTTTTGCGTTTTCCAATTGATTCTTAAAAGTAAAAACGGTAAGTATTATGGGATTTAATAAAACGTTGGAGAAAAAGGTAACCTTAGAAAAAAAAGTTAATTATTACTGTATAGACTTTGAAAAATGGTTTATTGTTTTGTAGTTCTATCTTTTTTTTTTTTTTTGGCAAAGGTTTGTTCTATCTTTATTTACTTGTCAACTTGGTTATATTTAGGAGACAATAATTTAAAAAAGGGGAGGAAATCATGTCGTTTATTTAATTTTTGTATCCCAACCAACCCACTCCCAAAGTATAAATAAAGAAAAATAAAGTATTAAGACGGCTTAATTAAAATCCAATCCAATAGCTGCCATTTCCCTTTTATTAAGAATAATTATATTATATAGTTTTGTCAACGAAGTGTATATCTTCTTCTTTAAAAAATATTATAACGAAAAGCATGATAGTATTAGGATTTTATTGACTATATTTTCATGACAAGTTTTTCTATATAATCACACAACTACACCATCGAGAATACGCAGTAATAATAATAATATATTTAATAAATAAAATAAAAATATAATATATGTAAGTAAATATTATTATTTTAAAAAAATAAAAAGATTATTTTTGAGAAATGGTCGGGAAATGTGACGTGGCTCATACGGCGGCACGTAAAGGCGGTTAAGATTAGTCGGCGGCCGTCAGCTACAGATAGATCATCGGGTTGCGTGCCACGTTGCACTGTTCTTCGTGGCGTTCAAATGTGTTGTTTCAATTAGTTAGCATTTTTTTTTGGGAAAAGAAATCTCTTTAAAAAATTAATTTTTTGATATTCTTGTACAACGTGGTGATATATATTTAAAAGCTGTATTTTTTTTCCAAAAAATTATGCCTATTTAATACTTATTATACGATTTTTTTAAAAAAAAAATTATACTTTTATTCAAGATGGTGATGAAAACTATAATAATAAATTAAGATAGGTAATGTATAGACCCCTATTTTTAATAAAATTTTCATAATATTTTTTTTCATAAGAGAAATTTTAAAAGGTATGGTACATTTAACATAGAGTTCTTTCTTCCATAGAAGATATTTTCAAAACATAGCAAAATTAAAAAAAAATTGCAGATAAAAAAATCAATTAGTTATAGAGAAAGAGCGATGAATGTTTGTAAAGATATCTGATGCTAAAAGGTATGTAACTATTTTGTCTCAAATTCATGCGAAAAAATTGAAGTATTCCATTTTTTCTTCTTTCTTTTCGCTTTTGTTGTTCATCATTATTAAATATGGATTGTAATTCATAATCTAGTTTAGGTCCGAATTTCTCATAAAGTTGTTCATCACTTGATTTCTTGATCTTTGTTTCATATTTTAACATTCTAAATTGAAGGGTTCGAGGTGTGATTTTTTAACATTCTGAAACTAAGGGTTTGAAGCAATCAAAATGAACATGCTTCGAGGCGCGATTTTTTAATTTGAACGAGGAAGAATTTCATAAAAGAAGAAGATTAAAAATTGTTCATGATCCATTATTAATGGAGATTTATGAAGAAAAAAAATCAAAGGATCTTCTTCATAATTTATTGAGTTTATACTCATGATCACTGCATTGCTCATTAATCAAAAGATTGTGATCGATGATTCATTTAACTTACTGAATGATTTATTGTATCATAACTAAATATATCCTTCTGTATGAATCATTATATAACTAGGTTGTCATTAATATCTTTCTTTTTTTTTCAATTATTTGTGTAACTGATACATATATATAATTTATATTTTTTTGCTTTATTGTTGAATCAATTAGCATAAATATAGTCATCGTATCATGGTTAATGATGCTTACAGTGCTTGTAACAATTAGATGTAACACACAATATGATTCACATTTTTATCGCTATGAATCATGCTAAATCATTTCTTTTTTAAAGTTATGGTACATAAATATTCTGGTTGATTCATAAGTATTTATGTAATGAGTTTTAATATAACATGTATCTAGTATTTTTTTGAAAAAATAACATTGTATCATGACACATGTTAAAACCCTGTAAGCAAGTTTTTATTCAGGTATCATGTAATATGATACTCTTAAATAAGATTTTTTTTTTTTCATAATTGGGAGAATTTATCAACAAATTTGCTAAAGTATAAAATCAACAAACAATGACAGAGCTCATGTGTCATTTGTGAGACAAAGCATAATGCAATAGATATATTTATCAGATACACATTATATGATGTATCATCCAACTACAAAAATGTATAAAACAAAACAAAAATTAACAAAGCTCATGTATCATTACCGAGACAAAGCATAATGCATCAAGGTGAAGATGCTTCGAGACACGATTGTTTGATTTGGACAAGGAAGAGTTTCTTGAAAGAAGATTCAAAATTGTTCATGATCCATTGTTAATAGAGATTTATGAGAAAGAAAAAATTGAAGGATCTTATTCATGATTTATTGAGTTTATTGTATAACTTATTGTACCATGTATCACTATATCGATAAATATCGTGTATGCCCAATGATCACTGCATTGCTCATATGTTTGTGCAACTAATGTATCATTCTCAATGATTCATTTAACTTACTGTATGACTTATCGTACCATGTTATGTTATATCGATAAGTATCGTGTATACCCAATGTATCATCCTCAATAATTTATTTAATTTATTGTATGATTTATTGAACCATCTATTTTATAAGATGGCCAAGTCAGAAACAAAGATGACAGTGACAATTGCTAAGTCAACAGCGTTTGAGCGCCTTTATTAGGGTGTTTGAGCAACTTTATGAAGAGCTAAGTGATAAAGGCGGGGACAAGAGATTGTATAGGCTAGCTAAAGTAATATAAAGGAAAGCTCGCGACTTGGACCAAGTGAAGTGCATCAACGATGAGGAGAGTGAGGTGTTGGTAGATGACACTTCCATTAAATTAAGTTGGCAAACTTACTTTCATAAACTCTTAAATAAAAAAGAAGATAGAGATATTGAGTTGGGTAAGTTGGCACACTCCGAAAACCATCATGATTGTGGTTATTGCAGATGGTTCAAAGTTGAAGAGATAAGACAGGCTATTAGTAGAATGAAGAGGGGGAGGGCGATCAACCCAGATGAGATTTCGATAGACTTTTGGAAGAACATGGTCAAAGAGGGCATAAAGTGGTTGACTAGACTGTTCAATGCTATTATGAAGATTGCGAAGATGCCTGATGAATGAAGGAGGAGTACAATGGTTCCATTGTACAAGAATAAGGGAGATATTAAAAATTGTAACAATTATAGGGGTATAAAATTATTAAGCCACAATATGAAGGTCTGGGAGAGAGTAGTGAAGATGAGGGTGCGAAGAGTAGTATCTATCTCGGAGAATCAGTTTGGATTTATACTGGGGCGATCGACTACTGAAGTAATTCATCTTGTTCGGAGGTTAGTGGAGAAATATAGGGAAAGAAAGAAGGACCTTCATATGGTGTTCATTAATCTCGAGAAGGCATATGACAAAGTCCCAAGGGATGTCCTATGGAGGTGTCTAGAGGTGTAAGGTGTCCCAATGACTTATATCAGGGCAATTAAGGACATGTACGATGGAGCCGAAACTCGGGTAAGAACTGTGGGAGGAGACTCAGAGTATTTTACTGTTGAGATGGAACTCCATCAAGGATCTGTGTTGAATCCTTTCTTATTTGCCTTGGTGATGGATGAGTTGACACGATCTATCCAGGAAGAGGTACCATGGTGTATGCTATTTGTAGATGACAAAGTACTGATTGATGAGAGTCGAACTAAAGTTAATAATAGGTTGGAGGCCTGGAGACATGCCTTGGAGTCCAAAGGATTCAAATTGAGGAGGATGTCACACATCGTATTGGGGCAGCATGGACTAAATGGAGGCTTACATCTGGAGTATTGTGTGATAAGAAGATATTACCCAAACTCAAAGGAAAGTTTTACAGATTGGTTGTTAGACCATCTTTGCTATATGGGGCGAAATGTTGATCAATAAAAAATGCACATGTTCAGAAGATGCATGTCTTAAAGATGAGGATATTGAGATGGATGTGTGGTCACACCAGAAGTGACAAGGTTAGGAATGAGACCATTTGGGAGAAGCTAGAGGTGGCTCCGGTGGCTAGGTTAGGAATGAGACCATTCGGGAGAAGCTAGAGGTGGCTCCGGGGGCTGATAAGATGAGGAAAGCGAGACTGTGATAGTTTGGAATGTGCAGAGAAGGAGTACCGATGCTCCTATTAGGAGGTGCGAGAGGTTGGTTTTAGGATATAGGGTACGGTAGACTGAAGAAGTACTAGGGGGAGGTGATCAGACATGATATGACGGAACTTGATCTCACTGAGAACATGACCCTAGATAGAAAGAAGTAGAGGTCGCGAATTAGAGTAGTAGGCTAATTGGTTGGTAGGGTTAGGTGGTTATCTAGTTATGGGGTATAGTAGGGTAGAGGGGTAGTAGTGTTCTATAACATGCGTTGTCATCATTTGTTGTTATGTGTTTAATTATATCATATTTACGTATTGCTATGTGCTTTTGGTTATTAGTCATGTTTTCATATCTAGTTTATTCTGCTTATGGATTTTTGAGACGAGGATTCCTAGGAAATAACCTCTCTACTTCTATGAGGTAGTGGTAAGGTTTGCGTACATTCTACCCTTCCCAGACCCCACTTATGGGATTCCACTGGTTATGTTATTGTTGTTAACTTACGAACCAACTTATTGGATAATCTATAAATACATCTTTCTATATGAATCATTATATAATTGAGTTGCCATTAATATCTTTCCCTTTTCAATTACTTGTGTAACTGATACATATTTATAATTTATATTTTTTTACTTTATTTTTCAATCAATTAGCATAAATATAGTCATTGTATCATGGTTTATGATATTTCTACGGTGCTTGCAACAATTGGGTGTAACATACAATACAATTCACATTTTTATCGTTATGAATCACGCTTTTCATTTTTTTTTATAAAATTTCTGGTACATAAATATTCTGGTTGATTCATAAATATTTTCGTAATGAGTTGTAATATAACATGTATCTAGTGATTTTTTTAAAAATAACACTGTATCATGGCATATGATAAAAAAAACCCCTAATAAGCAAGTTTTTATTTAGGTATCATGTAATATGATACTCTCAATAATTTTTTTTCATAACTGGTAGAATTTATTAGCAAATTTGCTAAAGTATAACTCATATATATTATAATTGTCAAGTATAATGTAAAATGATACATTGTCAAGGAACATTACAAAATAACACTGTATCATAGCACATGATACATTAGACTGTGCAAACTTTGTTCAAGTCTAATGAGTTTGGAAGCTAATATGTTTAAAATAATTTCAGTTCTTCAAGCTATAACGAACATGAATTCATACGGTAAACACGAAACATAAGCCAACATATGTCTTGTAAAGTCATGTGTGTATACAACACCAAATCGCAATGGATGAGATGAAATTTGTTTAATCTTGTATTTCAAACCCTGCAAAATAAGAATGATATATGAAAAAAATTATATATTAATTAAAAGATAAACTGTCAGTGTGACAAAAAATTTAAACAATAATCAATTAACATGATTCATTTCATGATGTTTCATTTTGTTTGATGCATTTAATGAATCATTAACATATAACAATCATAAAACAATCCCAAATAATTACTTTTTTCAACCCACCCATGACTATGTTTTACGTCCCAATGAATCACCATGTTTAGTAAATCACTATAAAAATTTATAAACAACTCATAAATATAAAAGAATACATGATACATATTACACACAATGAATCACTATATTTGTCTAAATAAAACAACCCAATGAATCACTAAGTCAACCAAATACATATTGAATGAATCACCAAGTCAGTTTTATGTCCCAAAAGAATGAACCAATTAGCATGAACCTAATATATCATCACACTATAACAAACAAAAACAGTCTTAATGAATCACTGTATTCACCCTAATACGGTGCTAATAAATCACCATAAACAACTCATATTTTTCTAAATGAAACAACCCAAAGAATCATCAAGTCAATCGATACATACCCAATGAATTACCAAGTCGGTTTTATGTCCTAAAAAAATGAACCTATTAACATGATTCATTGCATGGTGTATCATCTTTGTTTGATACACCCAATAAATCATCACTCTATAACAAACAAAAACAATCATAATCAATCACTGTATTCACCCTATACGGTGCTAATGAATCACCATAAACAACTCAATGAATACATACTCAATGAATCACCAAGTCAGTTTTATATCCCAAAAGAATGAACCAAGTAATATGATGCATTGCATGATGCTAATGAATCATCATAAATAATTCACAAAAAAATATATATATACAAGATACATACTATCCATATAAATAAGATATTAGTGGTAACCCAGTTGAAGATGATGATCAAAATTTTGCTTTTGATATCACTGGACAAAAAATTTTCAAACAAATTGTTCAAGAAAATATTTTTCTTGAACCACTTGTTACAGCTTTACAAGAATAGCGCCGAACAGAGGATCCATAGAAGATTAAAAAAATGTGAAAAAATAAGAATCTTAAAAGATTTGAAAGTATCCGAAAAAATTCACTTGTTTCGCCTCTGTTTTTACTTCTTCTTCGTTGTCTTCTTCCTACCCACAAAAGATTTCAAAAATATGAAGAAATTAGAATCTTAAAAGATTTGAAAGTATCCGAAAATAATTCACCTCCATTTGTTCTTTTTCATCATCTTCTTCTACTCACAAAAAATTTCAAACATATGAAGACATCAAAATACAAACTGAAGAACAAGCTCCAATGAAAGCAATTTCAATAAAAGTAAAGAGGATATGAGTTCATAAGAAAATTTCAAATTTCTAAATGAAAGGTTTCTTAAGAAAATTTCAAAATTCAAGATTCAAAAGCAAAAGGTTTCTTAAAAATAGTTTAAAAGACAAAAAATGACTAGTCATTTTCATAAGAATATCAATTAATGGGAGCAATTTAAAAAAAAAAAAGAACTTAATTCATCGGCGAAAAAATAAATTTGTAGGTCATAATTACTGTGTCAGTTGAAAAAGTAGGGGAAAAGACGTGTATCACTTCTACAATAGCCAAAGGTAAAAAAGTGAGAATTATGTAATATTTTAGAATGTATGTGAATTTTTGAAAATATATAAAGTTAACTTGTGTAGTTGGGTAAAAATTCATTTTTTTAATTGTTTTAATTCTTTTTCTATTACTCCCTCTATCCTATTTTATGTGACATCATTTGATTTGACACGATGTTTAAGAAAAAAATGAAGACTTTTAAAACTTGTTGTCTAAAATAATTCTTAGATATTTGTGTGGTCCGCCAAGCGGACTTCTTGTTCCAACTGGATTTCCGTTTATTTTACTAACTGAAAAAATTTTCCCATCTTTTGCACAAGTTCGCGACGCGGACTGTGCCCATTTTTCTGCTTCACGCCTTTTTTCTTCATTTCTCAGCTTCCACATCTTTATCCCAGGTCTGCGACGCAAACTTTAGTCTTTTTGCTGCTTCAACTGATTTATATCTTCTAGATCCCGGGCCTTGTTCTTCCTTCCAATCCAGGTATGACTTCGGACTTTCACAATTTGAACAAAAACCTGCAAAAACAAAATCAAATAGTGTACTTGGCCCTGTGTTAGCAAAATAAGAGAAAGCAAACTAAAAACGTCTATACTCTATGAATTTAACCTCTAATTAAGCTCTATTTATGAGTATTTTGGCTAATTCGGCGTATAAATACACTTAATTATTTCATTAAGGATAAAAAGAGAATTTAAAGATAAATTATTTTCAATTAAAATAATGTGATTTTTTTTAGTACGGATCAAAAAGAAAAGTGTGTGAGAAAGTATTATTTTTTAATATAGTACCAAGTTTTTAGTTCTATGCGGTACTAATTTGCAAAAATCGACGTGGGATGGAATTTTTTGGATTGTTTCTAAAGTTTTTAAGTTAAAATAAATTTTAATTATACATTAAGTTTATTTATTACAAAAATCGACGAGTTCAAATTCACTTATCAAAGAAATAATTATGAGATTTACTTAAAACTTAGAAATCTTAAAACATTTTCATCGTAATACAAGAAAATTATATCTATCATAATAAAAGGATAATAAGAATTATGAGTTGGAAAATGAAGAGAAAAAGTTTTTCGAATGGTAAGAGGAAGGAAATAAAAGAGAAAAATATAGTTAGGTTTCTCAAATCGAATTAAATTAAATCAAACTAACAATAATCGATAACTATATATTATATTTAACTTAGTTCTTAATAATTCAATTATTTAAATTAAATTAAATTAAATTTTAAAAATTCAATCCAAATACCTATTTAAATATTCGAATTCAAAATCTAACTGATTAATTTAATTTGATAGTTGACCTAAATGGGAAATCCACTTTTGGGATTCTATACATCATCTTGTTATTCTCATCTTCAAGTTCAAGTTGGGAGAAAATCTTTGTCAGATTTAGCTTTTGCACCAAAAGTGGACATCTTTATTATTACGTCCACCATATCTTTATTGTTTTTTGTAAAATTCATTTAAAAAAAATATATTTTAATTTTTTTAATAATTCTCTAATTTCAATTTTTATATATTATGTTTAAAGACAACAAAATGAATTTTGAAATTTATTAGCAATCTCTAAAAAAGATATTGTTAACAATCTCGCAGGTACTGAAACCATTAAAAGAACTCCTAATAATTTATTGGATATTGTAAAAAGTATTTAAAATATAGAAAAGAAATACCATTTAGGTAAGATTTCTAAAAGGGTTGCAAATGGATTCACCGAATCACCGATCATTGATAGTTCTAAAACGACTAAGCCTACATATATGCAATAATACATAGAATTACTACTAGAAAAATATATAAAAAGTTCATTGGCCAATGCGGGCTTGCCATAATAATTATGGCCCATACCCTTAGCCAACTTAGCTCTTAATATAGAATCATTTGAAACTAAATGATATATTAGTACATTATATATATTTGATTTAAGATCATAAAAATTAATTAAAGTCATATTATATTTATTTTCTTCGTGCTAAGTTAAAACATAGACAAACAAATTAAAATCAGGAAAGTAAATAGGTTAAACCAATTATAGAAATTGAGTTACCTAACCATAGTTAACACTGAACGTAAAAAATGTGCTAACGTACAGTTGACCATATATAATACATGAAATTCATGTTTTATGCAACGAAGAAATTAATATTAAGTGTGAAATTTCTTGCGTTTTCTATGGTCAAACTATGTGTCAACACAAATTTACGTCTACGTTAACGTTAATGTAGGGTTACATAACTCAAATTTTTAATATAATTAAATTAATATTATATTATATTATATTAAAAAAATATTTTAAATAAATTATATAACGGTTGGTGGTGATAGTTGTGATTGATGATATGGGCTAATAATGGTGGTTGTTGTGTGATAGTGATTGACAATAGTGATTACTGGTGATTGTTGATAGTGATAACTGATGGTGTCGGCTAAAAACTATGGAGAATATAGTTAATGGTAACAATGAATGTTAGTGTTCATTGTGATATTAAACGATGGTGATTGTCAAACTAATTCATGGTTGTAATTGTGGTCGAAGGCAATGATTGAAAATGATGAATAACAGTTATGATAGTTGATTATGGAGTTTGACGTACACCAATATATGTTGATGATGGTGGTAACTGTGATGGATGATAGGTATAGCTAATGAGGTGGTTGGCGATGATAATTGCAAATGGTGATGATGTTTAACTGTGATAATTTGTGATAGTGATGATTTTGGTAGAGGATGATGGTAATTGATAATAGTGAGCAACAATGATGATAGTTAATTAATGATCACAATAGATAATAGTGATAAATTTTCATCTTTATAGAAATTCTTGAATAAATATTTTAATAATATTCATATCATAGGAATACAAATGTTTGATTTTAAAATACAAAGAATATATCCAAACCAAATAATATTACAAATGTGTTTAGTGTAATTAACCTAACCCTATGATTAATTGATTACAATGTGAATTTAGACAATTGATTAAACCCTAGTTTTACATGAAGTTGACCCAGGACAATATAACTAGTCAAAAGTTAAACACTATATATATATATATTTCATACTTGAATGAACTTCATATGCAAGTCTTTTTGTGGAAAAGAACACCCTACATTTAGCAAAAAAATATCACAATAATTTGTCTTTAAGGTGGGTCCTTTAATTTGTCGACGTGACCACAATAATTTAAAAATTTTACGATCGCTTATGAGATTTACTTAAAACTTAGAAATCTTAAAACATTTTCATCGTAATACAAGAAAATTATATCTATCATAATAAAAGGATAATAAGAATTATGAGTTGGAAAATGAAGAGAAAAAGTTTTTCGAATGGTAAGAGGAAGGAAATAAACATGCAAATCACACTAGACAAGTCTAATGCAAAGAATTTGACCTAGAGAGCATATTACAAAAGTTTTCGAATCTAATATTTCTGTTTGAAAGATCATCTGACGCTTAACTAACTCGGTTGCGCTCTTGCATGTTATTATCACTTATTTTTCTTCACTTCACCGTGTTGTATCAATATAGATCCAATAACTTGTCGAGATGAATAAAAATATTTATAATTGAATAGAATATGGAATATGTAAAATGTTTTTTTTTAAAAATATAATTACTTGTATATTTAATTTGATGCACTATTGTGGGATGCTTCAAATAAGAGTATCAAGTCAGAAAAACGTTATTCAATTAGTCCTAATCAAGTAAGGTGACAAGGAAAAAAAAAAGGCACGTTGGTTTTACTTTATTATTATAGATATAAATATAAATTAATTGAAAGAAGATTTTTATATTTTATAAAATAGAAATACAAAGAAAACTATGATCGGAAAATGGTTGGTTAAATTAACAATTATTGTTTCTTTCTTCAAAATCAAAAAAAGCTATGATGTTGATGCACCAACAATAGCAATTATTACTTATTTTTTGTTCTCTTTTATATTACTTTATTTATCTTGATTCTTGGAATTAAGTGATTGATGGCACGTTACATGGAATTTGTGGATGTTAATTTTCGACGTACATATATACTACATTATTGATTGTGAAGAAAATATC
>DF359888.1:54837-68914 GCA_000787875.1 Solanum virginianum
ATCGATATGTAATTTTATAAAGAATTTATTGTTAGCAATAATAAAATTTTATTATAAAAGAAAACATAAAATTGAATTCAATTTACATAAATATTGAAAACCTTGATTAAATTACATAACATAACTTTATATGCCACAATTTTATATAATTATCTTTCCTTTTTATAAGGAGAGAAAACTGTTATTAGAAACTGCACACATGAAATTTATTATTTATGGAATGATCTACAACTTTTCCTTTCATTTTTAACTAATCAAAACATATCAATCCAAAATTATTATTTTTATTATTAATAATAATCCATATTAATGCGTCAAGTTTGAAATTTCTTGCCAGCGAAAATAAAAAGTTTATTTTTTGAATCAATTTTGTTTCATCGAATTTATCTAGTACAAACTATTTTCGTATATAATTTGTGAGGTATTGTATAGGAGTAAAAATTTATTCTGTACTCACTCAAAGAAATAACAACTTTAAATTTACCTGGTTAATATATATATTAGAAAAAACAAGTTGAGCGTTGAACTTTGTGTGGCGATCGGGGAGTCTTTATGAAACTAAAAATGATGAAACTAAAAAATGATGAACATATTATCATCAATTCATTTCCTCTTTTGTCTGATTTTTTTTCTACCTTCTTTTACCTAAATCTTATCCTCAATACTCTGTCAAATTGTATTAGTAAGTAGTTGTAAACTTCACACGGTGAATAGTAGTTTAGTGTACCATAAAGCTGCATTCTTGATTTAGGGAGTTGGGACCAACATCTTCTTCCTTTTTCCCCTATTTCTCACTTTCCTTTTCTTGTTGCCTCTTTCTTAGGAATACCCTTTTGGTTTTTCATCTCAAAGAGCCTTTCTTTACTGTTATATTTCTGAATGTTGCCAGAAATGGGGTCAGAAGGATCATCAAGAATTGTAGGTAAGCATCAAAATCTTGGAAAAGAATGGATTTTTTTTTCATTGCAAGTTTGGGGTTGTAGATCTTTGTTCAACTCTTTTGTCTTGTTAGTCAAAAGTGGTCTTTTTTATGTTTGGATTCATGGGGTTCATATTTTTGTCTGTTTAAACCCTTGCTGGTATTTGGGAATAGGATAGTTGGCTGATGATTGTTGACACAGAAAGTTTAAATTTTTAGTGCTATTGGATGAATTTGGTGTCCATTTTTATGGGAAAGTTGAAGTTTTTGTTAAAATAAATGTTTGCATAGTTAAGGTGAAGATATTAGCTGAATTGATGCCAATTTTGGTAGTATTGTTTCTATAAGAAACTATTGATAGGGCTACTGTCCTGTTGTAAATCTGTAGCTGGGGTTTACTATCCAGGTGGTACATATCCCATCTCCTTGGTGGAAGATGAGATTCCTTTCTTGATTTGCTAATGCCTCTGTGTGTGTGTGTGTGAGAGAGAGAGAGAGAGAGAGAGAGAGAGAGAGAGTTTGTCTGTTTGTCTTTTTGGGAAATTGTAATCTAACTTCAGAGAGGGTAATGTATCTGAGATATGGATGGTTAAAAGATGTGGATGTAAAGAAAAGGAATATGATTTATGACATACCACATTTAAAAGATCCATCCCATTTCAACCAAAAATACAACCTTTCAAATGTATCTAACCTTCCTTACGTATGAGTGGAAATCCAATTCCATTTGGAATATTTTCGTCCAGGATTCGAACGACCTATTGTAACGGAGGAAAGAAGGTGAATTCACTTCCTTTGGTCGCCTCTACCGTCTGGTTAAGTAGCTTTCACTCCTTCCTACTTTATTAAAATATAAGAATACTTCAAGAATCCATCGTTCTTTCTGAAATAATCTTTTCTGGAAATTCGACGTCGGTGATCTATGACGATCCTTCTTCTTTCTATTCCAAAAAGGAGTAGTTAGAAAATAGGTGGCCAGCCTAGGACGGGACATCATTCCTTTCTCCTCCTTTAGCTGTTGGGAGGGTAAATATTGGATTGTGCTGGGTTGGGAACTAGCGTAAGATAACACGAGGCAAAATGAGGTAGGGATCAGAGAGCCTCCAGTGATTTTTCTATAGTTGTAAAAGCAACTGCTTTTCTATGTAATTTTAAAAAATAACTAGCAGCTACTTTTCATCCATAGCAAAGAAGCCATTAAAACTAATCAAACTGAACACGTAAACGCTGGCTTATGGCTTCTTGATTAGAGTAGTGGGTGAATGGCTCAAAAAACCTAAGTTGCTCGGACTCGGGTGCGAGTATCCGACACTTACGTGGATCCGACCATTGGATTCGGCAAAATCTAAATTGTAAGATTCGGGGGTTCAGATCCAAGTATGGATACGGGTGCTGGGATTCAGCTAAAAAATTAAAAATTATAAAATAGAGATATAAAGATATTCTAGGTTGTCTTGGAAAGACCCGCAACTTCTTCTTTCAAGCTGTCTGGTTCTTCCCCTCGAAATAGAAAAAGAAAGTCATTCAAGACCTTCCACCAACTCTGCTTACAAATCTTTGCTACTGTCTACCAAAAGCCCGAATACAACCTCTTGAATTCTTAGCTTCTCTCTGTTTGGCTTGACGCATGAAGCAACGAACATTGACCAAGAGGAAAAGCTAAAAAAGAGACAAAATTATTGAAGTATGCCATTCCTCGTGTCTTAAATCTATTTTATCTTTTATCAAAAATCTCAATTTCCCCCAAATTCGTCC
Organism: Solanum virginianum; assembly: GCA_000787875.1. NCBI lineage: Eukaryota > Viridiplantae > Streptophyta > Magnoliopsida > Solanales > Solanaceae > Solanum > Solanum virginianum. Next base: position 57,512 of record DF359888.1, read on the forward strand.
ATGGACTCTGGTCAAAGTATCTGACGTGGGTCGACCGAATCCCACACTTGTCTCGTGTCGACACGGCTGCGGCAGAAAAAAGTGAAGAGTCCGCACAACTTAGCAGAAAAATTACTTCTATAGCTCCAAATGAGGATTACCCTTCACAAACCTAAGAGTAGAAAATAAAAAGGCTAAGGATGTCATCTTTGGAGATGACAGAGGTTATAATCTTGGTTCCAGTTAGCGTTTTATGTTTAGTATGCTTTGCATCCTTAAGTGAATGCTGATAATTGTGCTAAGACATAACCAGTCATCTTTATTAGCTTTCTAGAAACAACTAGTTTCATGAGAAAATGGTTTGGAGATCAATTCATTTATCCAAGGAATGAATGGAATTGTTCTTGTTCTTGTTCTTTTTTCTTGGAATTTAAAGAGAATTAACTAAACTGTGAACTTCCTGGATATCTTCCTTTATTTCATCCAATTTTATATTAATATTCCTTAAACACTCAATACTACCTTTCTGTGTAATGGAGTTTAGCCGTACACAACTCATTTTGTGGCTCTAAACTGCAGAATTCATCATCTATAATTGCAATGACATGATATAATTCAGTTACTTTATCTTTAGTCAATGTCAATGAAGCCCTTCGTAATGTGCTACAATCAACATATCATGTCAGCATGTTGTGTAATCTTCACCTGATAGTATTTGTGTTCTTTTCCAGTCCCGAGGAATTTCAGGTTATTGGAAGAGCTTGAAAGAGGAGAAAAAGGAATAGGGGATGGAACTGTTAGCTATGGGATGGATGACGCAGATGATGTGTACATGCAGTCATGGACAGGAACTATCATTGGCCCTCCTAATGTAGGCTTTCTTTATCAGCTCTTTCATGTTTGTGCTTGTGACTCTTCTTTTTTCTGTGTTCTTTAATAGCCTGGTTGTTTTTTTTCCTGAGGATGCAAGTGACTTTTTACATCTATATATTTGCACATAGAAATCATATTTTGGACGTAAAAGTTATGAGGTGCAACTCTCATGTTGACATCTCAAGTATGTTATTACTCATTTACAAAGGATACTGAATTCTGTCAGTTTTTTGGACGTAAAAGTTATGAGGCATCTATATATTTGCACATAGAAATCATATTTTGGACGTAAAAGTTATGAGGTGCAACTCTCATGTTGACATCTCAAGTATGTTATTACTCATTTACAAAGGATACTGAATTCTGTCAGTTAAGATTGTCATTGAAATTTTACCCCTCAACTTGGTAGGACTATCAAAGTAAATTTGAAATTTATCACTTAAGTGGTAGGACTAACAAAGTAAATTTGAAATTTATCACTCAAGTTGTAGGACTAACAAAGTAAATTTGAAATTTTAGCACTCAAGTTGTAGGACTAACAAAGTAACAATACAATTTTGAATTCTTTTCCAGGTAAGACAATAGTTACATTTTTCGGACTTTTCATGTCATGAATCACATGAATCAAATCCAAATGGAGCCTAGAGTTAACTAAATTTCAGTTTTAAGATTTATATGCATATCTTGGCTAGTCTAATAAATAATGCTAACTGTTAGATGTACTGGCAGAACTACCGTGACTGCAGTTAGGCTTCATGGTACTTTTTTCTGCTGTTAAGGAAAATATGTTTTTGAATTTGGTTCTCAGGTTTGCCTTTGCTGACTATTTGATCAGACTTCAATTTTGTTATGGACTTGATTTGCAATGCATTTTTGAGATGTCTTTTGCTAGGTATCCTAAAAATGGTACTAAGATAACTAAGAGGAAGGGGACTTAGGGGCTGATTATGCCTTATCCATATGCTAAGATATTGGAGAAAGTATATCTGGGTTAAATAGGATAATAAACTAGTACAGGTCCATTCATTTTGAACAGGGTTTCTTGCGGCAGTAGAAAAAGAAGAAGAATTAAGAAGAATGTATGCGATACAGGTTATTGATACAAATATGTTGGCTATAAGTTGTAGAATGAAGAGGTAGAGGGGGGGGAATCCCACTTATGGGATATCAATTCTCGAGTCATAATTATGTGTCATCTGCTAAAGAAAGCATGACATACAATGTGTGCATGGTAGTGAATCTGAGTCGCCATAGTTTAGAATCTGCTGAAAAAGTATGATATGTGCATGTAGTAGGATGTAATAGTTGGGGCAAGTTAATGATCAGAGTGCAAGATGAGGGAAGAAGGTAAGCAGTACTAGTAGTAGAAAAGAATGAAGTGGGGGAAAGAGGGAGTACAGGACTCCCTACTGAAAACAGGATACTGAATATGTGTCTCGACTCTTGATCATTTATAATTTGTTAAATGGAGAATGATACAAATGCATATAATTTAGGACATCTGAATCAGTTCTCTAGTGTATACTATTTGGTGACGATATTGTGCTAACGGAACTAGCAAGAATGTTGCCAAAAGCTTAGGCTATATAGAAGTTCTCTAGAAAGTAGGTTTTAAGATACATAAAAGTAAGAATTAATATATGCACTACAAGTTTAGTCTTCATAAGGAAAATGAAGTTGAGGCGAGTTAAGATGGGGTTGTATTGCCTAAATGCAAACAATTTTAGATATTTCCCATCCCAAGTAGTGCCCCGATTCGGCCTGGCCGGTCGGGAAGAGATTCACTTATAGACTACTGCTGTCTGGGAAGCTCTTTCTATGTTAGCTAGCAGGGGTGGACTTCCCTATGGTAGTCCCACTATGGCCTCTAAATGGCCGTCCCATCTCATCTTGATTTGGCTATACTTGTATGTAGCCAGCCATGTTAGCAGCAGATGAGAGCCTTGTAAATAAAGGCTAAAAAGGCACTCATCAGTCAGCTTAGCTGGTTCCACGAGAACAAAATTATAGATGTAGATGTTACACCTAGAATCAAATTTGGATGGTTGAAATGGAGATGTGCTACCAGGGTGTTATGTGATAAACTGATGGCTATGAAGTGAAAGATAGGTTTTATAGAACAAATGATAAGGCCAACAATGTTATAGGAGAGTGAGTGTTGGGCCGCTAAAGTTCAACACATCCATGAGATGAGTGTTACAGTGCAGCAGATCCTAATGCAAGTACATGGTCTCATAAGATTAGACAAGATAAAACAAATAACGACATTTTCCCAAAGGTGCAAGTAGCACAAATTGAAATAAAATGAGGTGAAGGTCGCTTGGTTTGGTTGTGGCCTGCGTCGACCTTCATATGCGCTAGTCTGTAGATATGATACCATGGTAAATGAAGGTGTTAAAAAAGGATGAGGTACGCCTAAAACACATGGAAGGTAATGTCTTGAAAGAGCTACGATCTCTTGGAATTCATGCATACTTAGTGAAAGATAGAGCACAACGGAAGGAACAAGAAATCTATATCTGCAATATTACAGTCGTTGAGAATACGTTTTAGTCCTGTTGGTCCTTACGAGGGAAAAAAGGTTTTTGTCATATTTTTTGTTTTTTGATGAAGTAAAATTTTATTATTAAATGTACCAAGATGGTACAAAAGTCTGCATCATAAGCAGTCAACACCCACAACAGCAAAGCACCAGTTAAAAATTTCTAACAAATCCAAAAACTCTATGTACTGATCCATTCTCTCAATAACATCTTTTACACCAAAAGAATAGATTTTGATACCAGTATCTTTGATTCCGTATACATAAGCTCTTTTATTTTTAAAATAAGCGTTGTTCCTCTTCTCCCAGATGGTCCAAAAAATGCATAGAGGGATGGTCAGGATCACAGCTGTTTCTGATTCCTTGGTATCTTCTGTCCTTGCCAAAGGTTTTAGTCATATTAATATGTTTAGTTTTGGTCTTACGTTCTTAGGAGTCTTTTAGCTCTAGTAGAGATTTTTTTAGCTAGTAGGAAATTTAGAGAACTTAAGAGTACTACTATTTTTATCTGTCTTTTGTGTAATGCTAGTCTAAGATGAGTTTTAATTGGATGAACATGATCATTGAGGATTCATTTAGCTTGTCCAACATGTGTGGGACTAAGACCTAGTTATTGTTGTTGTTGTATGATCAAGGGCCTGCCGTGATGACTTACAATCTGGTAGAATATGAATAGGAACAAGAATAATATATGCAATCCTAATTAGAATAGGAATAGAGATACTACATAGAATCCTACTTGGAAAAGGATTATAATGTAGTGTCTATAGTTGGAAAGGGAGTCTAATGTAGTGTGTACAAATAGGATCTCAATGTAATAATATATACACAAACAAATAATATTCTTCCTCAATATTTCTCGCATGGTATAAAAGCTTCTATGATCTTGGTAGGAAGTAAAATATACCGCGCGCCTAGCCATTTGTTTTGTTAACCAAAGTAGGCCAATGATATAAGCATGAATCCGATGTTCAGTGGAAGAGAACTCAGTTGCTTCAATCACTTGCTAAGGTTGTTTTCTGTCAATCCCATATCTGTCAGTGTTTGTGTATCACCGTGCCATCTTTTCTGTGACTACTTTCTTATGTGAAATTTGTGTAGCACTATGTCAGCTTACGATGACTACTTTCTCATATCCCATTTGTATGGTACTTTGCCATCTCTTTTTCATATCCAATTTGTGTAGCATTGTTCCGTCTTTTGAGTGGCTACTTTCTTATTTGTGTAGGGTCGTGCTGTTAATCTACTCCTACCCATGTGGTTCTCTTCTCAGTAGGGTCATTTCCGACCCTGATCCATATTATTTTATTTCTCAGATTGTGATTTCTTTCAGCCATCAAATCTAATATTCCGATGCATGAGCATGTTCCGACCGGTTTTTTCAATGACTTCCTTGTTTAATATCAACTCATCTATTGATTACAAGATAATTCATCTATTTTATAGTAGATTTTGAGCATTTTTTGATGACGACTGCACTCTGAAGAAGTCTTTATGGAGCAACCACCTAGTTTTATTTTCAGGAGCTGTTTAGTAGCCTTGTATCTCAATTATGCAAGTTACTTTATGGACGAAAACTGTCTTCTTGAGCTGGTTGGCAAGTTCAGTATAGTAATTCCGGAGATTGGCATGACTCATAGTGGAGCTGATCATTCTGTGTTTTGTCGACATTCTATATGAAATAAGTATTTCATGAAAGGACTAAGCACATTGAAATTGACTATCAATTTTGTGAAGTCGAGTGACCAACTTGGAGATATTTTCACCATGCCCCTTGTCAATCTTCGTATTAATTATGTTTGTAGCAAGTTAGGTACATATGATTGGTATGCACCGGCTTGAGGGGGAGTGTTAGAATAATAAGAATAGAAATGATATATACAATCCTAATTAGAATAGGAATAAAAATAGTATATCGTCCTACTTGGAGAAGGATTATAATGTAGTGTCCTAGTGCCCGTTTGGATTGTCTTATTTTAGGTGTTTTTAAGTCAAAATAGTTTTTAAGTAGTTTTCAAGTGTTTGGGTAAAGTCAAAATGTGCTTATAAGTTATAAGCACTTATTTTTAAGGCAAAATAACAAAAATAAGCAAAAAGTCATAAGTTAGAAATCCTAACTTACCATAAGCCAAAAGCCAATCCAAATGGGCTCCTAGTTGGAAAAGGAGTTTAATGTAGTGTTTGTAAATAGGGTCTCAATGTAATATTGTATACACGACAATTCAACAATATTCTTCTCCAATATTTCTCACACAATCCTTCGATGAATTTGTAATTAGTTGGCAACCTGGATGCTCTTTTCCACTTAATTACTGTATGAGCAAGTTTGTACATATGGTTTATTCAGGTGCATCTTTCTGCCACAAGAAACTAAGGAAACTCGTGAGCCGCAAAACTTTGAAAATGACACTTTGATTTTCATTGAAGGGCTTTGATTTTTGAACTCCGCCTTTTTGGTGAACAAAAAGATGGTAATACGTACGATTTCAAGAAAAAGAAGATGGTATGATAAAAAGCAGCATCCATATCTTTCTACAAATAGAAGAAACTAGAGTAATAAGCATTACTAATGCCAGAAATAGTCTAGAGGTTTGCCTGCAGGCTCTGCACTCAAATACGTTTTATTATTTACGGTTAGATAACCAATGAAGGGGTAGATAGAATAGCGAGAAATAGTCTAGAAAATGGGAAGAAAAAGAAGAAAAGAGAGCTCAAATGTAGTTCAGACTGAATAAACTGTGGGTGAGCTGCATGTTTCTAGGTGTTGGCGCGAAGTCATTTCAACACTTCTGATTGCAGTAAATGGAGAGTTCTGCTTGTTTTGGATCTTTTTTTGTATGAACTGTTATATTCTTAGAAGGTATCATCCATCCAATTTTTAACGTTATTGGGTTTTTCTGAATTTAATGTTATAGTTCTCTGATTTCTGCTCATATGAAATTTTGAGTTACCACAAAGAAGAGAAAGAAAAGACGTTCGAAGTAGACATGTTATCTAAGTCCTGCTTTTGTGTTGATCTATCACTATATCAGTGTCTGATGAGTGTGACATAGGTACGAGTACTTCATGTGAATTCTTGTCTCTAAAAAGTAGCAAAAAGCTGTTCAGTGATAAAAAGTCAATTTCTGTACCATCATACTTGCTAGTTCAAATGCTTATGGAAACCTATGTTGCATGAATTTGTTTATAGGTACGTATCTAAGACAAGTATGCATACATTCCAGTATGGGTAGCAGTTTTTTTTCTGCCAAATTTGAGTGTATACAACTACCCCTAAGTTTTAGTGTTTGTGGAAGAATTTGAGTGAGGTATTACTGCTACCCATATTGAACTTGTTCTACACGGGTGCATAAAAAATATATGAACATATGGTTAAAAATATTAAATGAAAGGAAAACTATAGAACGACAATCCGAGTAACTTCCTCAAGCTCCTCAACTGTGCACTTATGGATAACTTGATTTTGAGCCACCACCTGCGATCATAGAAACAAGAGGTCTGCATTAGGTGGGTGGAACGATATATTTATGTAGTAAAATGAAATTTGATTTTGTTAGTTAGCACAAGTTGGCCATTGACAATTAATAGTGGGCCTTAATTCTCACTAGTAGGTTATTTACCATTCTTTGAAGCAAATATGGTCTTTTGTAATTGTTGGAAACCTCTCTAGGGGTCGTAATGGAGTTATTTCAATATAAGGGATCAAGACGACAATCTTTCCATCAAATGTGCCTTCTGTTTGTATTCAATCCGTTTTTAGACAGATAAAAAGAATTGCTCGCTACTCATGAAAGCAATTTTTTCTTGTGGTAATTACATGTAATGTTGACAGACTGTACACGAAGGGCGCATCTATCAGTTGAAATTATTTTGTGGAAAGGAGTATCCAGATCAGCCACCTGGTGTAAGGTTCCAGTCCAGGATTAACATGAGCTGCGTAAATTATGAAACTGGTGTGGTAGGTACCACGTACTATCTATCCGGCTTATTAGGTTTTATCTTAACGAAACAGGCTTATGCGTGAGATTTTTTCAGGTAGAGCCAAGTCTTTTCCCCATGCTTGCTAACTGGAAGAGGGAAAACACAATGGAGGATATATTGATGCAGTTGAAAAAGGAAATGACGTCTCCCCAAAATCGAAAACTAGCTCAACCTTCTGATGGTGAGTCATTCCTAGTTTGATCAATATATAGAACTTCAAGTACTTTTCATTTTTATTATTTTCTTATTTATATGATATCGGTTTTCTCTTGTACTTGGATTATCTCACTATTTTCTTGTAATTATTGTTTTTTTCCTTTTCAAATAGTTTATCATGCTTTTGTTAGTATCAGCTTTGATATACTTTATCGAAAGCAGCCTCTCTACCTCCTAAGGTAGGGGTAAGGTCCGCATATACTCTACCCTCCCTAGACCTTGATCGATTAGATGTTGTATATAATATCAGCTTGAAATGAGTTTAAACCGAGTCACATGGTCAGTGAAGATCCATATATTCGTTTTCTGCACTATTTGTTTGAACCAAAGACAATGTGGCATTCTCAGAAGAGGATTGATTCCTAAAGTGGATCATATGCACAAACAATCACCTGCGCCCTTGCTCCGCCCACATGCATGTAATACATCTGCATATATATTTTTTCCGGTTTCGTTCAGTTTGACATGTCTCTATGGCTAGCTCAGTAATGTCTCGATACAAGCAATATAGGTAATGTACTGTGTCGTTAGATCAAATAGCACGTTGAGAACAAAATTACGATATCAATCTGAATGAAGACTACTTTCTTTTGCCAGGTAATGAAGAGGGCCGGGTGGATCAAAAAGGCCTAGTTGTGAAATGCTGCATTATGTAAGTTTGATAAAATACTGAGAGAGAATAATGTTTGTATATAACGTTAATACGTAGACGATTCCAGAGTACCGTAGCATGTATAAGTATGTGTATGCTTTGTATTTCTATTGAATCCTCCTTAAATTATGGGATGGATTGATGTTTAATGCCAATTATCCAACTTTGAGAATAAAGCTAACTATAATTTTCATAATTATGTTTTGCTGAATGCTGCTCTAGTTTGTTTGAGAATACAAATGATGGTGTGTTTAAAGAGATCAATTTTGGTTATTGAAGACCAATTTTTATGTGATTTCAAATAAACTTAGGGCCCGTATGATCGGGAACAAGTTATGCTGGGATTAGTACCCTTCATGCGCGCGGAAAAACCAAACCACCATCACCCAAACACACACAACTCAGCCTTGGAATGAAAATCAACCAAAGGGATTACAATGTTAATTATAACAAATCAACATAGACCAAATCTGATAAGTTAATGAATATTTAAAGATGAAAATCAAACAAGTGTTATATTTAAGGGGTTATTTACTTATTTTAGACCTATTTCTATAAATAAGAGATTATTTATGGTATTTTCCTTGTGAAAAAGTATCCATTTATAAGTTTACTAGTGGCTAAGGCCGTGCGTTGTACAAGCCAACTATATGTTATTTTTCTTTCTAAATTTTTCTGATCTAGATAAATTTTGGAAAGTCAATAATTTTAATATATTTTTTTAATTATTTGAATTTTGTGATATTTTTAAATAGTTTTAAAATAATATAACTTACTCCTACATAGGAAAATAATTTATTACGGTAATATTGTAATTTCATAGTTGAAATAAATGGAAAAATAATTAAATAAAAATTAATAGAAATAACACAGTAAAATTAAGTAGACACTTTAATAGTTATCATAAAATTATGGAGACACGTTATAGTCATCTGCCTACTTTAAACAGCTAAAGCAGGCACGATGACCATAAGCTGTTCAAACAAGCTGTCTATTATATAAGAGAACATATAACGTATATAATTAAGATTCAATATCAACAAATAACATATCCCATCTAGAAAAAATAAAGTTCGTAGATTTTATCTTTATCCTATAGAGATAGAAACCTTATTTTTTGATAAATCCTTTGCCCAAGGCGATGTAAGATTCTTGTTGTCTTCTTATGTTTCAAGAAACCTACTTATGCTCTTGAAACAACGAGATGTATTAATATCTAGTATCATGAGTGTTTCCTCGTAGGAATATTGACAAATTTTATCAATTATTCTTTGTGTTTTGCCAACAAACATAATATATCTAATTTTTTTAAATTAATATTAACAACGAGATCTATTATTATTTTTGGCTCATTCTCTAAAATTTAATGTAAGTGTTAATTCTCTCAATTTATGACCTACTATAAAATTCGTTGTATAAATAGGCAAATGTTTTTTTTAAAAAAATATTTTTCTCATCTCATTTTATGTGGCACCCTTTGATTTGACACGGTGTTTAAGAAAAGAAGGAATATTTTTAAAACTTGTGGTCTAAAATCAATCTTAGTTATTTGTGTGGCTGAAAATTATTTCATTAAGGGTAAAGAGAGAATTTTAAGATTAAATTATTTTCAATTAAAGTAAGGTAATCTTTTGGAATGAACAAAAAGGAAAAACAGCCGCATAAAATAGGAGAGGGAGTAATGGATAGCAATGTATGACCTGATTTAAGTGGGCACTTAACAAAACCACTTCATTGGTTTTATTCGAAAACTGATATTTTCTTTAATGGGTCATGACAATGTAAGGTGTAGTACACAAATATCCTATTTTGTGGCCATCTTTTATGTTGTATCTTAAGTTTTTTTTTCTTTTTTTAAATTTTATTTTTAAAAGATGATTATCCCTTTTGAAACTACTTCAAATATATTAGATTAAAGCTTGAGATATTTTTTTTTATTGAAGTTGTGGCCTTATTAGCAAAGCCTGATTTCATGTGTATATTCTTTCTGTCCATTTTTACTTGTCTAGTAGTAAATACAACAACAACATACTCAGTGGAATTCCACAAGTGGGGTCTGGAGAGGATAGAATGTACGCAGACCTTACCATTACCTCATAGAAGTAGATATGTTATTTCCTGGGAACCCTCGTCTCAAAAATCTATAAGCAGAATAAATTAGATATGACAAAACGTAAAAGAAAGGGAATAACAAAAAATGACTAATAACCAAAAACACATGACAATACGCAAATATGATACAATTAACACATAAACAACAAATAATGACAACACATGTTATAAAACACTACTACTCCTCTACCCTATTATACCCCATGACTAGATAATCACCTAACCCTACCAACCAAATAGCCTACTACTCTAATTCGCGACCTCCACTTTTTTCTATCTAGGGTCATGTCCTCAGTGAGATCAAGTTCCACCATATCATGTCTGATCACCTCCCCCCAGTACTTCGTCGGTCTACCTTTATTCCTCCGTGTAGCTCCTAAAACCAACCTCTCGCACCTCCTAACAAGAGCATTGGTACTCCTTCTCTACATATGTCCAAACCATCGCAGACTCGCTTCCCTCATCTTATCGGCCACCGGAGCCATCTCCCGAATGGTCTCATTCCTAACTTTGTCACTCCTGGTGTGACCACACATCTATCTCAACATCCTTATCTCTACGACATGCATTTTCTGGACATGTGCATTTTTGATTGGCCAACACTCCACCCCATACAACAAAGATGGTCTAACCACTAATCTCTAAACTTACCTTTGAGTTTAGGTGGTATCTTCTTATCACACAATACTCCAATGCAAGACTCCATTTAGTCCATGCTGCCCCAATACGATGTGTGAGATCATCGTCGATATCGCCACTATTCTGGATGATGGACCCCAGATACTTAAAGTTTTCCCTCTTGGGGATAGGTTGAGTGGCAAGCCTCACATCAAAGTTTGCTTCATCCCTCTCAACACTGAATTTGCACTTCAAATATTCAGTTTTGGTCCTACTCAATTTAAATCCTTTGGACCCCAAGGCGTGTCTCCAGGCCTCCAACCTATCATTAACTTTAGTCCAAGTCTCATCAATCAGTACTATGTTATCTACAAATAGTATACACTATGGTACCTCCTCCTGGATAGATCGCGTCAGCTCATCCATCACC
>DF359888.1:73100-87667 GCA_000787875.1 Solanum virginianum
GTCAGATCGAGGCAATGTCAAATCTATTTGGAGAGCAACAAAAGTAGAAGGCAAGTTAGGTTTTATCACACATATGTGGTACTCATCCTCCCATAAATATGGACCACCTTGATTTTTTTGAAAAACGACAAGTGTCCTCTTGCTAAATTAGTTTCGTAACTATGAGAATTTTGTAAACTTGTGCATCATAAGGGATTGTTAAAAGTCTTTATTCTCTATCTGTTATCCTTCGACATTGTGATTGTTTGAATGTCTATATTGTTTTTTTAGACATGAAATCAAATATGAAGAAAAAAATTAAAAAAAACAACCGTTATTACTCAACAACTAACGACCCCACGCAATGTGGGAACCTAATTTTCTTGAGTATTGATTCTTGAAGTTTCCATTAAAGTTAAAGCCAAAAGAAAGAAACAAAAAAGGTACAAATTCTTTATTTCTTCATAAAGCAAATAATGTTTTATCGTTGCTTTATCCAAATGATGCTTTAACTTTCACGTCAAATAAATATACTTAATTAGTTGCGTTTGGGGTTCATTTGCTTCAACGTTTTCATACTGATAGTAATAATTAAAGGTAAGCAAAAATATACATCGTGAATTTTTTCATGTTTGATAGTTAAGTAAGAAATTTAAAAAATATATTATTTTTAATATATATATACATATATTTAGTTTAGATAAATATTATGAAAGGTGGGAGACTATGACGATGGAGATGAAAATGTTGTATGTTGAAAGGTGGTGGTGAGGATATGTCATTATTAGAAATGTCAATTTCCTCTTTTTTGTAAAACATATTCTTTTATAAAAATGTGATCCAAAAAGTTTAACAAATCGAATGTACATAATAATAATTAGAAAATCTTATATGATAATTTATACCGTTATGAAAATTAAATTCTCACCGGTAGTAATTGAAATTAGTGATCTAAAAAATGTGAAAAATTATATATTTTTACATAATTAAATTAACCATGGTGAATAATGTAAAGACTCATACACAAATTATATATTTTTACATGAAATAAATTCTTGGATTGGATTTATTATGATAAATACTATAACCAATCGAGAATGTAAAGTCAAAGAACTTGTAGATTAGTATAAATGTGAAAAATTTAACTAAAAATTAAGAATGTAAAAGATTAATATGCATAGATTATTTATTTTATATTTTTAAAGTACTATACACACATATAGAGACACACATATATAAAATAAATAACTCTAGAACATGCTGTATTTTTCCTTATTTTTTAAGAATAATGTTAATAAATCAACAAAAGATTTTTTTAATTAAAAATATGAGAAACAGATAATAAAGAGACGAAAAAAAATTTAGTTAAGTCAATAAAGCAAGATTCTAAATTCCAGATGTATAAAAGAGAGAAAAGACAGCAGTTGCATTGCTGGTCCTACTTTAGAATTTCCAAAAAAGAAAAGACATAATGGTCAATATTGGTAATGAATTTGTTGTTTAATTTTCCTGTGATCGTGAAAGATGAAGCTAAAATTTTGAGTTTATAAATTTTAAATTTTTTAAAAAATAATTAATTAAATTTTTGATTTGCTACATTTTTTTGTTAACTTTTTGAGGATTTAAAATTTATTAATTTGATTAATTTAAATTCACAGAAGCATACCAAGTTGAGAAAAACATTCCTATTCTTATGAAATTGAAGTTTCAATTAATTCAGATTTTCATTGGTATACTAGGTGGAATATATAAAGCTCTTAATATCAAGAAAACTTTCGTTTCTTTTTTTAATTTTTTATTCGGTATTTAGAGTCGACAGTGAAGTTTTGACTAATTAAATTTGAATTATACATTGAAGGGCTCATATAAGGATGACGCTTCATCGCTCCCAATAAGATTTTCTCTATACTCATAGCTTTAATTCGAGATCTCTTATTAAGGAAGAAAATTTTTCTGTTTCATATATGCATGCAACCTATGCGCAAAGTAACACCCTTACATATATCGTTCTAACTTATTTTGACTTGACACAAAATTTTAAAAATAAAAATTTCTTTTAAAAAATTCTCATGATCTTAAATTAAAGATATATTAAATATATTAAAATATGCTTTAACTTTTTTTAAAACGGAGTAGTAATAATTATATATAATACTTCTCTAAAGAGTATATGATGTCCCATAAACCCCAAATACTTCCTATCTATACTTCCTTTATTCCTTCCATATTCTTATTGTTCTCTTCCATATCTTCTTTTCTCTATTCATTAATAATTTTATATTCTAATCAAACTTTTAAATATGGCTTCTTGCAACAATATTCAACAAGGTATGCAATTTATTTTTATTTTTTATTTTTTTTTTGGTTTTTTCATGTTACATGTTTTATAATTTTTGTATAATTAAGAATTTGATGAGTTATAGTTCATGTAATTAATTAATTAATTTGATTTGCAGAAATTGAGAAGAGTGAGCCAACACCTCTACAAAAACATGTTATGTTCTTTGATATTGATAAAAATGGAATTATTTACCCTTGGGAAACTTATCAAGGTATTTTAATTTTAATTTCTCTATATTTATATTTTTCTTTCGTTATAATTTTTTTGTGTTTATAACAATCGAATAATGATCAATTTAAATGTTCTTGGTCAGAAAATTATACTGTACGTAGAGATGAAACGTATAAGAGTAAATTTTAGATTAATCTAACTCATTTAATTTGTATTTTCTCTGGTTCAAGATCCTTTTAAAGAGGAGTTCTTATTTTCTTATTCAGGAATTGTGTGGCTTTTCTATAACAATAAAAATAAAAATTTGTGGTAAATAATTGGAGATAATATTTGTGGAGGAAATAATTTGTAGTCTAATGTTGTCTGGTATAATGGAAAAACTTTTTTTTTCCTTTCTTGGTTCTGAAACTCTATAGTTAATAGACTTCTTATTTTCCAAATTAGGGATGGTAAAATCAATTATTTCATTTATTTTTATTAATTGTTTTTTTTTTCCGCCTATTTTAAAAAACACGCCTGAGATGTAGCGTGGAAAACTTTGTTTAAATATTTTTAAAAAGAATTTTTTTTTATTTGATATGTTTTATATAGTTCTAATATAAGTTTTAGGTATCCAAATAAATTATGTGAAATTAAATTTTGAATATAAGACTTATTAGTAAGAATTGAGAGATTGGATTTTGGTCAAATTTTTCGTTCATTTTAATTCGAGTAATATTAGAACAGTCAATAACTCATTCATTTATTAGTTCAATCTATTTCGATATTTTCAAACTTTACCCATTATCACCACCAATAATTATGTACGGAGTAATAGTAATTGAATACATATAAAAAAAATCAATTCATAATATGTGGACGAGACTTTAGTAAATCCTAAAAAATCTTACATCCACTTCATAGAACCCCTTGTGTACCATTTCATGACAAGTTAATTTTCATATATAAGTATAAATAAATTAACTATTACCCTTTTTTGATATATAAATATATATATTTTTTTTATTTTTCAGGTTTTCGAAAAATTGGAAGTGGTATTTTTCTTTCCATTTTCGCCTCCTTTTTCATTAATTTTGGCCTCAGTCGAAAAACACGACCTGTAAGTCTTTGTATTTATGTCTATATCTATATAATTCTTACATTTAAATGCAAGTGTGTTATTATTTATTACTTGTAATAAGTGGAATAAAACAAACAAAAGAATTATACTGAAAGACTAAGGTAGGTTTAAATCAAATTGATTATGACATATAATAAAAAACTAAACTGAAAAGATAGTAGAGAATATAAAATTGAAGAAATTTGTTTTTGCATGGAGTAAGTAATAAGAATGACAATCATTCAGCGATAATTAAGTTAATATCATTATATCGAGAATTATTAAAGTCTTCAACGATATTTATGTAAAATATTTATTATTATCGTGAAATATAATATAAGGATAATTATATTATTATGCTGAATAATTGTTATTAAATCCTTTATAAACCTTTTTATAGACTCTTGCAAAAAAAACAAAAAGGGGGCAAAAAATTTAATATAAAAATGACAAATAAATAGAGAATGAATTCTTTTTTCTACTTTTTATTTCCAAGTTGTGAGCAATTATCTAAAGTTAGGTTCACATGTAAATACGCCAAAAAAATAATTATACAAAATATACTTTTGCATGTCATTAGAAAAGCTTATCTTGCATGCATGTGTTTTGATTAATTAAGTCTTTTGATTAATTCATTTGCACTTTGATTTTGTGGTGTTTTCTAATGTTGGATAAAGCTTCTCACATGCTAGAAAAAATATTTTTTCTAAGAAATAAGATTTTTCAAAATATTTAAGAAAATAACTTCTCTAGTGAAGTAAGAAAAACAAGTTTCATAAGTGACATTTCTCGTTCATTGATTGTATTCTTCCACCCTCCAAACATATGCCATCTTATCCATCATCCCATATAGCCTCGGCCCTTTCCCCGTCACCCCATACGTACTCATCTACCTTTCATAGTAATTATCTAGATTATATATATAACATCTGTTTATATAATATGTTTAGGAACACAAATATTAACATATGTTATCCCATTATATTTTAAATTCATGAATACTAGTGAGTTTGTATGAGATTTATTTTTAACTATATAATATAATGTGGAATAATAATACAGGGAAAGGGGCCTTCTTTACTCTTTCCTATTGAAGTGAAAAACATCAAACTTGGCAAACATACAAGTGACAGTGGAGCCTACGACAGTGAAGGAAGGTACACAAATTTCTCCGAATAATAGGTCCATCCCTCTATCCTTTTTAGATTTTTGTAAAAAATCGAGTTAAATTCGTTTATATATATCACGTGTAGGGTTTGAACCTATCGCGTAGATAATTAAGTCACAAGTCCCTCTAACTTTGTCAAGTGACCCTTTACCCCACTAAAACCCTTCCATCTATTCTCTATCTAGATGTGACAGAGTCAAAAATTTTACGTATGATAAATTTTTTTTAAAAAAAATACTAGAATATCATACTTAGGATGTGAACCTAAAGCAAATTTTGGACTCTTTTATAATTTTCGTCAGTGAATAAAATTTATATATGTCTTTTCCATGTTTAAAGGTTTGTTCAAGAAAAATTTGAAGAGATATTCAAAAAACATGCACATTCAAATCAAAATGCCTTAACAGCCCAAGAATTGGATGAATTGCTCAAGGCAAACAAGCAACCAAACGACACTCGGGGACAGTAAGATACTCTCCGTTTTAATTTATTTATCATGTTTTAATATGATACAATATTTAACAAATTAAAGAAAAATTTTAAATCTTGTTCGTATTAAATTTTAGTTATCTTAAATATATTAAAATATTCTTTAATCTTGTAGTATTAAACTTGTCTTACGAAAAGTTAGAATTTTATAGATAAAAAATACACCTAAATTAAAATTTCGATTTGAATTTCATACCTGAACAATATTGATATTTTTTAGGTAGGAATGTGAACAACTGATACTTGAGGTATGTTTCAATAAACATCTGATGCATAGTTCAGGTAGAAAACTCCTACCCATTAATTTTGATATTCAGATATGAAACTTAAAAAATTAAAATACTTTAGTCATGTTTTTAACCCATTCACTTTTTTCGAAAACTACTTTTGACATTCATTGTTTTCGAAGATTATAAGTATCATTCTTTTGAAGATTAATCTAAATAGTTGCCTACTCAATGACATAAATATAAAATACTCATAAGGATGTATAATATATATACAATTCATGCTTAATATATACGTATAATTATATTTATTTACTGTATATTTTATATATATCAATTAAAAAAAGATATCATGAATCTGACTGGCTATTTATGTAATGATCCCCACCCACATTTTTTTTTTTGAGAAGCAAGTAATTTACATACTAATAAGATGAATTATATATAATTAGTATATAATTTATGTATATCAATTAAAAAAGGATATCGTGAATCTTACTGACTATTTATGTAATGATCCTAATTCACACATTTATACTAATAAGGTGTGTCATATATATTATGCAGTATTGCTGCTTTGTCAGAGTGGAAGATTCTATATTTTCTTTGCAAAGACCAAAATGGATTACTAAGAAAAGAAATAGTTAGAGGTGTTTATGATGGTAGCCTATTTGAACAAATGGCCAAGGAGCACCAATCCAAGAAGAAAAAGTAATTAAATTATCTTCATGGTTTAATTAATTTCATTATTTCTTAATTATGTTTTTTCAGTTGATTTCTCTATTAATTTGAATAGGATTGAAATAAATGATGGAATTTTATTTTCCTTATTATAGATTTATATCAAGTTCATAAGAATGGAGATTTCTTGTTATGTATGGAGTGGTAAATGAAATCTTGTGGATTTTCTTTGTATTTATAATTGTGAAACATTATTTCTTTGTACTGATCAATGGAGTGATTTAATTTTTTTGTTCTCATTGTATGACATTTAATTGTTTATTTAATCAAATTGTAATCTTTCCTCTATGACAAAAGATGTACATGTTCAACCTAACTCAAGGTAATGGGCCAAACCTAATGAGTCCAAACAAATTGGATCTTATTGTATGACAAAAACACAGATTGGGCTTAATATTCAAGGCCCAGAAAAGAGCAACTATAAAATAAACTTCATCTTAGCCTACCCGATTTGACTTTGACTTGAAAGAGTAATTAAGTTTTCACCTGAAAAGTCAAGGCCCATTGGGGAATCTATAAAACTATCTTACTTTCTCTTGGTCTCTTCCACGAATCAGTGAATATGAAATAGAATGAATTCAAGGACAAAGTCATTAGTATATTGTGATCCAAAGCCAAAAAGGGACCAGACATGAATCGAAAAGAGTAATTTTTCTCATAGAGAAAGGGTGTGCACTAAAGATAGAGCAACTCTTTTTCGCGAATAGGTGTAGTTTCGTTAATTCAGTACTTAAGATCTTTTCTCGTCAAACAAATAAAAAAATAGAAGATTGGTTTTTCGTTGTGCTCTTTTTTTTAAATATAGGGCAAAGAGAGGGAGGCAAGTAAAACTTTTAGAGTCGACTTTACGCTCTTATTCCTTCTCTTTCAATAAGCTTTTCATAGCCATAGTTGTACTCAAGTATCCTTGCATGGGAATCCACTTCTGAGATGGAGAGAATCTCAGAATGCATATGCTCCTTCCATATTTGAAGGAAGAAATAATCGTAGCTATTGGACTTATGACAACAATAACAGAGAAAGAAACTTTCCTAACACACTACTACAAATTTTCGTAAATGGTTTGATTGAACCTGAGAGAGAAGAAAAAATAGCAATGTTTTCATATAAAAAATATTAGAAACTTTTTCACTATTTCAATGAGAATATAACCATTGCATTTTTTCTTCGATGAAAAATAAGTGAAAAAATCATATTCTATAACATAGAGCTTTCGCTCATCACGATGAGAAAAACTCGTGTAATATATTAACATGATCTTTAATCTGATATTGTGCATAACGACACATAATATGTCACGTAAGATAAGTGTATACATGTCTACTTGTTTATTTTATACAAATTTAAGTCCGTTTACTTTTGTACACTTAAATTTTATAGAATATAAAAGATAATTAAAATAGACACAATTATGTATTATACCAAAAACAAAATTTCTAGGAAGTTGTGGCTAGATATCAATTCATAGAAATTAAGGTGGGGAACTACTTACATGGAGAACACAAAACTATGGGATGCTCATGAAAGGCCTTATCTAGAGAAGAAAAAGCCAATAATTTGGTCGGAGAGTTGAAGTAGAAATCACCTTAACTATATGTCAAAGCATGAAATAAAAGACAAATATTTCACACCTCGAAACATTAATACATAAAAAGGACATGATTGAATGAGACCACACCTTATTTATTTCTTCTATTGTTTTAGGTGATGTTTATAAAGTTAATAAATACACTTAGCTCTCGATCCCAATGCTATAGAAATTCTTTTTAAATTATTGTGTATAAATGTCGAAATTAAGTGCAACATCTATTATTTATACAATAAAAATCTCTTTCAGTAAGTTCAACATCTATTATTTATATAGTATAAAGCTCTTTCATATTGTATATATAAGGATTAGGCACAAATGATTCAGTAAGAATTACTCTTGATGGTTTATTTGTGTTTGGGCCGGTGCATAGATTTCTAGTTTCTTGATACAGATGTCTTTTGGTCGTATGATTTGCTTTTTTTGATGTCATTTTGCTTGTTGATTTTTTTGTTACGCTATGTCTCCACATCTAAAAATAAAAATAATTGAAATAACAATATTAACTTTATAATATATATAATCGATTCCAACTTGATTAATATATTATTATTTGAATATCATACTGAATCGAAGTTTGATTTTCAAAATTAAAATTTAAAAAGTTGAATATTGATATAAATATAACAATCTTTTAATTGTTCAAATCATTATCAATAAATAAATTCAAAAGAAATAGAGAAGAGTCTTGGTCTCTCAAATCACAAAGTGGAAAAACAGGCATAAAGCAAGTTTCGTGTCTTAGGGGAGTGTGTCCCCATGGTTATTTTCTAATTTTATTTTGTATTTGGTTAAGATAATATTAATTAATTTGAAAATTATTTATCTTATTATTTGTATTATTATGATGAAATAAGTTATCTTATTTATATATAATGGAATAACTAATCTAATGAGATATTCTAATTTATAGGCCATAACTTTATCTATCTCATTCGTCACGATAGAGCCAAATAGAATTGAATTAAGGAGATTTATCCTAATCCTTTCATTAGAAAATTACACTATTTAAACGCTCGGTAGGCCATGGATGGCCTTCTTTGTTTTCGATGAAAAAAAAATCTCGATCTCTGAAAAGCATTTTCCTTCCCCCAATCAGCTCAGACATCATATCGCACGTGCTCGCTCATTTTATCTTGCCCTAAATGGAATGACTCTCTTAGTTACGTTGCACTAATTAATTTTATGCATATATAGATCTAGAATAGATGTTGAATTCCTTTTTAACTTGTTCATACTTTAAATCTTTTTGATAAAAATCCTAACTCATACACTATTATTTCCTGAGAATGATAAATTAATTTTCACCACTAATTAAAGCAGCTGGAAAGTAATATAAGACATATGAACTAATTAATTAATTGGTTTTGTGTCCTTACCTTTACAATAATTTGACAAAATATCTTTATTCTTTTCCTCAATTGCTCCAAATCAATTAGACAACAGACAACCTTAGTTGGGAGTTATTGTCTGCTTTTTCTTCTTATAAATTGATGACATGGACTCAATCAATCAAATTAATTAGTGGAAGTGTGAGTTCATGGGTTTGATCACAATCTCTTAAAAAGATATTTCTGTTTTAAATTTCAAGTAAAAATATTTAAAGTTTGGATTAAAAATAATTGAATCGTCTATATGTAATTGATTAAATAAAAATTAGTGAACTTCAATCATACATTATATGCCTAAAGTTCAATAAAAAAATTAATATTGTAATTAAATTATACAAATTTTATAAATAATGTCTCTACAATTTATTTTCTTAGAATGACTATAGACATTTATAATTCTACTATTTATAATTTGAAGTTGTTATTCATCCTCAATATGGAATATGAATAACAGTATAATCTTATAATAATTTATTCGATTGAAATAAGTTATCTCATCCTCAATATAGAATATAAATAACGTTATAATCTTGCTATAATTTATTCCGCTTGAAATTAGTTGTTCTCCACTCTCAATGTGGGATAAAACTAGTAATACGGCAATCTCAAGATCAATTATTCTATAATTTTATCTCAATTAAATATAAGATAAACTCATATAAAATTATTATGGAGATTAGTTATCCCTTGTTCATTGTATCAAACGAGTCCCAATTTTCAACTGTTTTTTAATAACTGTCCCTTTTTTAAAAATAGATACATATTAAAAAAAAAAAAAACCTAGCATGGCATTGACAATATCATAATTATTTTAAACCATTTTTTCTCTATTGTAAAAATAGGGTTGTCAAGAATAGGATATAATAGAGTTGCCTTTGTTAAGGAGTGTTTTATCCTCCAATATAAAGTTTTTCAGAGTGAATTTAAATTTAGTCAAACTTCAATATAGATATTGAAGTGAAAATCAAAAAAAGGAAAAAAATTATGATAGTAGCTAACTTAAGTGGGGAAATATTTGTAAAATATCATATATAGCTTTCAAAAATTGACTAGTAAGTCAAAGAGTGGAAATAAATTAAACACCATTTTTTGGTTGAATGTCTCAATCATTATCTAATGTGAAAGTTAAGTGTCAACTAATTATTGTACAATCAACAATGGATAACCATTTGTTAGTGTAAACTAGACTACACGTGATACTTCAACCATAATTAAGAATCTTTTAATCAATTTAACTACATTATCATTCAAATTAGGAGAGTGAATAATTCATTTTGGAAAATAAAATTTTGCTATTAATAAGGGGATAATAGAAATTACATGAATATAACATATATCTAGGATCAGTGGCGCAGTCAGATTTTTTTTTAAGGAGTTTAAATTTTTACATAGTAAACACATAAATTAATTAAAAGAGATGTATATTTCTATTTTTATTATATAGAAGAGCCAAATGGAAGGACAATCATGGCTATGAAGAGTTGTACAATGAACATTATAAACTGTACTATATACTTGGCATTATCTTATTTCTTCACCAATAGCTTCTAAACTCATGTAATACGACCTACTTTTTAAAATTATTTTAATTTTATTATCTATTATAAATTTATTTATTCATTACCAATGTCATTCATATATTGTGACCCCTGTTGTTATTCAATTTTCACTCTATTTTTTATCGATACTATTTTTAGCGTTCACTAATTAAAATCAAGTTAACTTTTTCAATATAATTTTAAAAATATTTTTAACAAAGTAAAAATTAATAGTGTTCCAATAAACTCTTTTCAATTTTCACTCTATTTTTTCTCAATACTATTTTTAGTGTTCACTATTTAAAATCAAGTTAACTTTTTCAATATAATTTTAAAAATATTTTTAACAAAGTAAAAATTAATAGTGTTCCAATAAACTCTTTTCAATTTTCACTCTATTTTTTATCAATACTATTTTTAGTGTTCACTATTTAAAATCAAGTTAACTTTTTCAATATAAATTTTAAAATATTTTTAACAAAGAAAATATTAATAGTGTTCCAATTTTCTTTCTTAAGATAGCCAAAATAAATATATTTTAGTTCTAATATTTTATCATTTTGTGATATACAACAAAATTAAATGAAACTGTGATTCTGTATGTTGGATAAAAATAGTATTTTGGTATTATTTTATAAAATAAATTTTTGTTTGGCTTAATATATTAATAGCACCATTAAAATTATTTGTAAAATTTATTTTGACACTCAGAACTAAAAAAATTTCAAATGAGCACCTAAATATATGATATAATATTCATATGAGAAATTTTTTGTTCAATTTTTTTTGAAAAAAATAAAAATTATATGCATGTTAACAAACATCTATTATATAGTTATGCTAACCACATAAAATATGTCATTTCATTTAACATACATTTAATTAAAGAATATGTGATATTTTATCTCCAATATATGTATGTTCTATTCAATGTTTATGTCTGACATAATATTAAAATGAATATTAACTTATATAATCTTTTAATGTTGGTTGTGGCAACTTAAATAAGTTGTAAATTATTTTTTTAATTTTATAGAAAAAAATATATAAATTACTTTCAAACTGTATCTCAATGGTATTTATGTGAAAATATTCAAAATTAATTTATTATTTAAGAATATGATTAATCATATACAAATATAATTTAAGATTGTAACATGGGGCCCGTGAATGGACCTTTTCGTATCTAGTATATATATATATATACATAAAAAATTCAACTATATATAAATAATATAGACTTCTATCGAAAAAAAATTCGAATTAACTCCTACATTTAATGTCATGACTTTAAAAGAAAGCTCTACTACGCCCAAACTACATAATTTGATGATTATTTAGCTAAACAAGAAATAATCCTTTTCAAAGTGCAATTATGTTGACTACAACTAGTACATACTTGCTAATTTTATTTTATTTCTTTGAAAAGCATGCTGTTGATTTTAATTTATTCCTTTGGAAAGCATGCTTTTATTTCGTTTAATATTAATCGAATTATTGTACGTATCTTAGCAGAAATATTCAGACACGAGAATTATATATATTTCTATATGTGTTTTAAAATAAATTAAATTATGTGAAGATGTAAAAAGAATTAGGTCAAACTTATTATTAGTTTAGTAAAGTAGTAAATTTTTAATTAAATTTTTTTATTTTTATTTTTTGAAAAAAAAATCTTGTAATTTTGAATTTGTCATAGCATTTATGTCATAATAAGACTTTAATTTTAAAAGTTATGATTAAAATTTGTCTATAAAAATTTATCATTAAACTATACGAAATAAAAAATTTCTGATAAAAAATCTATAAGAATTTTTGTTATTATCAAATTTCTGATAAAAAAAAGTATTGAAAATAGGTTACAATAAAGATAAAAGAAATTTCCTAGTAGAAACACACATTTTGTACGTGTATTTTTGTTAATATAATTAGAACTTCTAATGAAAATAGTTTCCAATAAAGATAAAAGAAATTTATTAAAACACGTATTTTTACGGGTATTTTTTTCATATAGAATTTCTAATCGAAATTTATTGAGAATAGTTCCCATTGAAGATCAAAGAAATTTACTACTCCCTCTGTTCAGCATTACTAATCGTTATTTCATTTTTTAGGTTAAATTAACTAAATTTTAAAATTAAATTAAAATAGCTAAATTTAATATTTAAAATCTAAAATTTAGATGGTTAAAAACTATACGAAAAATGTTCTAAGTTGCAATCTTCTCATAGTAATATGATGAAAAAATGTAAGTTAAAATGTTGGCCAAAGTTCACGTAGTTTGACCACGAAAAATAAAATAGTGACAAGTAAAAGTGAACGAAAGAAGAATAAGTAGCAATCATTTTCATATTAATATGATGAAAAATACAATTTAAGGTCAATGTTCATGTAGTTTCACCTCGATAAGTGAAATAGTGATAAGAAAAAGTGAACAGAAGGACTACTAGAAACACTTACCCATATTTTTTTTCGAATCAAATTTCCAACGTAAATATATTAAAAATGACTTTCAGTTATCATATTTTTCCTAAAACGAACTTGTTTTACTACTAAATTAGACATAATATTATTTTAATAAAATATAAATAATAGAAAAAGTGATTAACTAAATTAGTTACGGTACTAGTATATCTTCTTCTTTAAAATAGTTTTAATCCTTATTAAAACTTATCTAAGGTCATAATTAAGGTTTAAATAGGAAATTAAACCTAATTTGTTGAATGACACTTCACTTAATTGTTTAGCGCTAAAGCTTCTATAGCCTATGCCTACCTATTATCCCAAAAGTAAATATGTTTAGCACCTAAGCTAATATATAATATAGCCTATTTATATATAATTATAATTACTAAAAAAAATCAAAAATATTTTTCGGGATAGACCTTAATAGAGAATTTAAAAGTAATGATTGTGTTCGGTAATTCTCATATAAAATTATTAACTTCAGAAATATAATACTATGAATCTTTTAATTACACATACACTCTAAATAATAAAATTTGTTGGGAAAATAATTTAATTTTGGAGTAGAAAATTAAATTTGTTCAAAATTTCATTATTTATTTAAAAAAAATTACAGAAATACACAATTTATATTTATATAATTTCATATAATCTCGAATCTTTTAAAAAATTACAAAAATTCCTTACCCTGATAACTATTTTTATAGAGCAAAATTTTTTAAAAATTTATGGATATGAATAAAATATTTTCCTTTGAATTTGTTTCAAAATTTCTTTTAAAATTTATTTCCTTTCTAGATGTAGGGAACAAGATGATTCTAGATCATTCACCTATGTATAATATAATTCCATAAAGGAAAGCCACTAGAAAAAGCATTAGCAGCCAAAATGAGAAAATGCCTTTTGCAAACAGAATAAAAACTATTATTACTCTATTATTATTGTGCCTTGTTTTTTCCATTTTTATATATATCATAATTTAAATTTAATCGTGAATTTAAATATAAAATCTTTAATTTTCTTATAATATATGAAAAAAAGAATTAAAAAAAGTTTTCAAAAATCTAAAGAGTGTGACGAACATCTATAATAGCCCCTCAAACACGATACGCAAAGACTTTCCCTTATGGTCTTTTTTCTCAAACTCAAATTATAGTAAATTATCTTATTTTAAAATTTTAAAACATCATATTTGAAATTAAAAGGGATTATTTATATTCGTCTTGTCATTTGATAATGTAAAATAAATTCTACACTAATGTTGTATATAAGTGAAACTCTATGCAAAATCTCTATATTACGTTTTGAACTATGTCTAACGTACATATTAATCTACAAACTTTCAGTTTAAATCGTTCATTCTGCTCCT
>DF359888.1:87726-110871 GCA_000787875.1 Solanum virginianum
ATCGTTCATTCTGCTCCTATCTAAAGTGTTGTTACGTTGTTCCACAAAGGTTTCCTTTGCTTGACCACGTGATGAATATATTTTAAGCTAATATAACTACACATCAAAAACTTAATCGGACTTGTGATCACTCGTTCCTCATTTAGTCAATTCCGCTTCAGAACCATCCCAATTCTACCATTATTATTATTATTATTATCATAAAGATATGAAATTCTAGATAAAGAGAAACATTAACTAATAATTATATATTCAAAAGGTGTTACTCACTTCGTTTCATTTTATATGACTTCTTTTTGATTTGACATGATATTTAAGGAAAAATAAAATAAAATTTTTAAGAAATAGGCCAAAAAAGAAAAAATATTACTTAAAGAGGAAGTAAAAATTTTCCAAAAAAACTCTTTTTTTTTTTCTCTCTCTTCTTTTTTCATGCTCTAATTATACCAGTCATCCTGTATATATACATCCATGGTCCATATCCGATAACCCCCTTTAACTTTAGTCACATACAATATACTTCTTGAGTTCACCATTTTCTCACGTAAATCCCCCACCAAACCCCCATACAAAAATATATTGAACATATAGTTTCCATTATTACTCCAAAGAACACGAAGAACAAAAGCGACAAGAAAATGAAACTTAGTATTAATAAAAATTCCATTCATGTTCTTCTTGTTTACTATATGATAATAATTATGTTATTATTTTTCATTCACCAATCAAATGCGTCCACAGAATCTTTCATCTACGGTGGATGTTCACAACAAAAGTACAACCCCGGCACGGTTTACGAGTCGAACGTGAACTCCCTACTCACTTCCGTAGTCAACTCAGCCGCGTACGCGAATTTCAACAATTTCAAAATTTCCATGCCGGGTTCGGGTCAATACGACATCGTATACGGCCTCTTCCAGTGCCGCGGCGATTTAAGCAGCTCCGACTGCCGGAGCTGCGTAGCCGCGGCAGTGAGCCGGCTCGGGACGCTCTGTCCCGTCTCGTGCGGCGGAGCGTTGCAGCTGGACGGGTGCTTCGTGAAGTACGATAATGTTTCGTTTCTTGGAGTTGAAGACAAAGGAGTTGTCATGCATAAATGTGGACCATCCATTATGGATGATTCGGATATGATGACCCGGAACGACGGCGTTTTGACGTATTTATCGTCTGTGGGTCAGTATTTTCGGGTTGTCGGATCGGGGAAAATACACGGTGTGGCGCAGTGCACGCAAGATTTGAGTATGAGTGAGTGTGATGATTGTTTATCGGAGGCGATCAGACGGTTGAAAAGCGAGTGTGGGTCCTCACCCTGGGGAGATATGTTTCTGTCAAAGTGTTACGCGCGGTTCTCGGAGCGTGGATTCACGTCTAAAAGCGGTAAGCGGCTCCACCATAATAATTGGTGGCGTGTGGTTTATGTTTTTTTGTTTATTTGGTTCGTGTGTTGGTAAAAATGTGATGAAATTATATTATCCTAACGTATTCGAACTTTTCTGTAATTATGATTTATTTGAGTCGATAGTTTATTGAAAACAAACTCTCGATAATGGCTGGTAAATTATAGTTATGTGAGGTTTTTATGCATGATCAGGTGAAATTTGTGAATTTTTTTTTTCTAACTTTTATCAAGTCCGTGGTAATTGAAAATGAGAATGGATGAATTAAGTAAATATTGTGGAAAAAGAAAATTGAGTTTTGGTTTAATACTTAAATTTGTCAAAATTTTGTTTAACATATAAATAATTGTTTGGTTAAATATTGGAATGGACAAATCAGATAAGTAACTCATATTCCCTCCTATTTATTTGAAGGTTTGACTAGGGTAAATAATTTAAAAATAAAAAAACAATTTAAAAATTGTGATTCAAAATAAGTTAGTGTGGTCATAAATCATTTATTTAAGAATAAAATGAGAAGTTTAAAATTAATTGTTATTAAATATTGAAAAATATTTTTTTAGGGAGACTAATTAAAAAGGAAAGAGTGTATATTGGGTTGTTTATATGTAATTAAGAAGTTTATTTTTCTTAATTAATATTTTATTGGGGATTTTAATTAAATTTTCTTGCCTGAACCTAGCTCTGCCTATGGTCATAAATGGTTTCTTCTTCTTGAGATGGTTAATTATGATATAGGTGTAATTTAATCCAACTCTATCCAATTAAATAAAAGGTAGATGGTAAGTTACTAGAAAGGTTTGGGGGTGGGGGTCCTCTTAAGGTTGGCTATGAGTAATCATAGAGGTTAGGATGGAAAGAAAGTCTTTTTCTTTATGTTGTTTTTGCTTTATTTGTATTATATTATTTTCTTTTAAAATGTGCAAAAGTGAGAGGTAACAAAAAAGTATTTGTTAGTGTTACTATTCTTGCCTTCTTCCATTTTTCCAAAGATCAACAAGTATCATATTTGCAAGAGCTAAATTTGTTGATTTTTATAGTCTGGTCTGATTTGATTTGGTTTGGTTTAGTTTGGGAGATGAGGATACGAGTGTAATGAGGGGGTGGTTTCTTCTTGTTGATGATTACATCCAAAATAAAAGAAAATATAATTAAAATATATATATATATATATATTTAATGTTCTCATCTCATGAAAATTCTTTGTCAAAATACAAGAAATAGACCCATTAACTCTTTGAATTTATTCAATATTAGACTATCATATTATATTGTCCAAACTCTAATCAACATATGTTTGTATCATGTTGTACCTCCACTTTTTAATTATGTCCATGTACACTTGGTATAACTTAATTTCACAATCACTTGACCATAATTGAGGATTAGACATCCATTCAAAACAAACAATCATTATATGTCACACTTGTTAGTTGTTTGTATTTGTTAATAATTATCAACTCAAATATTCTACAAAAGTGGTCTTATCATGATTACTTTGTAGGAAACATTGAAGTAGTCCATGCATGGCTCATTGTCATTTTCCAAATACAAAAGAACTTACTAGGAAGTTTACTCATATTAAAACATGACAGAAGAAATATGTGGTCACTCTTCAACTTGCAAGTCTACAATATATTGTGGTTCTAAAATATTCCACTTGCTTTTAACTTATTTGTCACTCTCATTTATTGGGAAATTTCACTTGAAAAAGGGAAAAAATGTCCATACCACTTATTGATTGATCATGTTTTGATCCTTATGTATACCTATATATACAAAGTATACACACACACAAGGTATCTACATATTCAGCAGTGGAATCAAAAATTTTATCAAAAAAAGCTAAAATATAAATCCATAAACGCACACGAATTAATCAAGAGGGGTTAACATAATTATATATATACATTTGAAAAACATAGATACAGTAAAAAAAAATTTCCCTGTCTACATATATAGTACTATAATATTTCAATGTATCGTTGGATAAGAGTGACTGTGCCATTGATCACATTTTTTCCCTAGAGTATACGTGAAGGAGTTTGCACAACAAAATGAATGACTAGAATTGAAATAGAAGTGACACAAAATGCACATTGAATAGGTAAGTTGATAAAGTGTAGTTACATATACAAACAA
This sequence comes from Solanum virginianum, assembly GCA_000787875.1. Taxonomy (NCBI): domain Eukaryota; kingdom Viridiplantae; phylum Streptophyta; class Magnoliopsida; order Solanales; family Solanaceae; genus Solanum; species Solanum virginianum. Next base: position 91,266 of record DF359888.1, read on the forward strand.
TTCAGAATTCGCTTGCTTTGAGATACAAGGTATAATAATTTCATAATAAAATGTTAGGATTATTTTATCCTACATTTGGTTTGAGGTATTAGGTAATCATAGAATTATTCATCCCATCATTTATATCTTAGTAATGAAATAAGCTATCCTACATAAATGGTGTAAGAACTTGCTTGGGGATAATTAATCCCAGAATAACCCACTCCCACCCAAACAACCCCCTAGTGTTTAATCTAACAAGCTACTAGAAGTACACGTAATAGGGATAGTTATCCATACATATCATTCGATCAACTAGTTTACTAACGTGATCGAAATTATGTATATGTTGTGTATAGTTATGTATAAAGTAAATAAATTTAGTATAAAATATACACTATCGATACACTTCGTACATATTTTGTAAATTAGATTGTCCAATGATTCAGATTCCTAATTATCCCTTATAACTTCTTCAATATGTAGAGATATTATATACTTCTCTAATTAAGTTTTGTACATATGTACAAATTGCAGGAGATGATGAAGATGTTGAAAAGACACTAGCAATTACAATTGGGCTCATAGCTGGTGTGGCAGTCCTAATTGTTTTCCTTTCTGTTCTAAATAAGCTTTGTGAAAAGAAAGGTCAGTCTCTTCTTTTTAGGTTAAGAGTCCTCTTTTTATCTTGGTCATGCTCATCTACTTTTATACTTCATGCCACTTGTTAAAGGTATAGTGAGTCAATATAACAACAATAATTATGCTGGGGTGAAATCAAGATTTTAACTCAAGAGGTTGTTTGGTAGCCAATAAAGAAATATAACTGATAGTATGTGTAAAAACTATGTGGAATAGAAGATAAAGTTCCTAATATCTGCTAACTAGTACTTCAATAATTCTAATCACGCATCAAACAACCTCTAAGTGCATTCAAATTATAAAATAGTGAATATACAAATAAGTTGAGGATTCGACGTCTACTATCTACCATTTATCTTGATCATACCCATCTACTTTTATACTTCATGGCACTTGTTAAATGTATAATGAGTCACTATAAGAACAATAATTATGTTTGGGGTGAAATCAAGATATTATCTAAATTGGGTTCGAAATACAAGTAAATGGAGTATTATTCCTTTCATTGGTGAAATCATGATTTTAACTAAGAGATCGTTTGATCGCTAGTAAAGAAATACAACTAGTGAAATAGCAGATGAATTAACTAATATCTGCTAATTAATATTTGCATAATTCTAACCAACTATCAAACGCCTATCTATACCATTTCATGTCACTTGTTAAAAGGTATAATGAGTGGATGAACTTAATTATTGATCCTCTTTGTTTTGAATTTTGCAGGAGGTAAATAAATAAAAGGCATGCACATCTTGTCCTTGTGAATTAACTTTTTTTCTCCATAGCTTGTCATCACTTGGGTAAATTACTTTTTGTTGGTGCTCTCTTTAGCTTTTGTAAATTAGTTTCCTTTCCTATATCTTCAACAAAAGACTCAAAAGGTTGGCTAAAAGGTGCTTGGCCTCATTTTTCAATAATAGTAGCTTATGTAATGGCCTCTAATACTCTTTTATAAAAGTGCTCACTTTCTGCTAAAGATAAGTGTGGAGTGGAGTTGGTGCACTTTTTTTGTTTGTGAATTATGCAATTTGTTAAATCCTTCTTTTCATGTAAGCAAACACTTTATATTCAATTATAAAGTCTTTTTATTTACTTCGATATATATACGTTAATCAAATTAAATTTGAAGTCGCACATTACAGGTTCTGTTTTATAGACAACTTTCTTAATAAATATTATTTGAAAAAGCTTCAAAGGACTCGAACTTGAGAATTATAAACTTTTCATATGTGCAGAAAGTGCATTCCTGTTTCAATATATTTAACTTTTATTATTCAAGAACAATATTATTTCCTTTTTTGTGCAACAATCAGGGGCAGAGTTCATCGTCCAACACTTCTGTAAAATTCAAATCATGAATTTCATGATTACAATTCTTCACATCCTTAAAAATGTCAAATTTATGCATGAAGATAATTGGGTGATATCTTCCCAACAAATTAAATCATATCAATTTATACATAAACAATTAGTTGAAGGGTTTAACTCTTCCCCCCAAAATCCAAAGAAAGTATTTTCGTTATATTTAACTAAAAGGCTAAAGTTATGATTTATACATAAAATTCTTTTTCAACGTAAATACTAGCTTCAATATATTTTACAAGTTTTTCAAATCAATTCCTCAATTTTTATGGACTTGATATTCTCTAAAGATGCATAGAATTATCTTGTATATCTAATCTAAGTTGTCGTTTATTTTCCTCAGATCAAGTTTGAAATTTTTTTTTTAATTTTACACTCATTATGTGGTATTTATAGGCAAACAATTAGAATTTAAGTGAAAAAATTGACTAATTAATTAATGAATTAACTAACATCTCTTATGGATAGACTTGAGTACTCAACATTATTTTTTTGATTAGAGACATCTTTTAAGTTAATCTTATATTACTATAATAAAAAATAATACATGAAAGGACAATCAAATGGATGTTAATGCTTTAATTTTAATTATTATTATATTTTAAAAAATGGGGACACTTCATTATCAGTTATCAGATTGCAATATCAATGATGTTTGGAATATTTTAAGCCCTGGGTCATAATAATTAGGTAAAATGGTGAGAATCTTCTAATGATCCTACCTATTGTTTAAATATTTAGTACTTCCATTGAGCTTAATTAAAGTGTTTAATTTTCATAATGATGTGAGATTAAGGGCCCGCAAAATCAAGTCAAATTGGTCCAACTCATTCAATTTATTTAAATTTAATTTAATATTTCAGTCTTATCCATTAAAAATTGAATTGATGTATAGTTTAAATAGACTTAAAAAATCTTATTAAAATATTAATAATAATATGTTAGGTAGCCGGGGGTCTATAGGGTTGTACTAATATGTTTTCCTTCCTAGTACGTAACTGTTAGTGTTTACTTACTTGCTTCTATGTTAAATTGTATTATTCTTTAACCCTAAACTTTGAGCTTTCAAAATTTTTACGCTTTCTTTACTTTCTGATGAGGTAGTGGTAAGGTCTGCGTACATCCACCCTCCCCAGACCCCACTTGTGGGATTTCACTGGGTATGTTGTTGTTGTTTTGTTTTAAAATAAAAGAATCATTTAATATGTTATATATAGTAGAACAAAGAAGACAAGATGAAGATGTTTGAATGATAAACATCTTATCTCACTTCTAACTCGAAGGTTGTAAGTTCGAGTCAGTAAAAGAGCAAAAAAGGTGGAAGCTCTAGAGAGGAGTTTTAAAAAATTACATAGTAAAGAAAAATAATAATTTTATTAGCTATTAAAAATTTATTAAAAGAACAAATACAACAATTAAGACTTAGTAAGAGTCAATCCAATATTTTTTACCTCAAATAATTTTTTCAGATGAGCTTGATTTTGATATTCTCCTAGATATGGATTATTAGCTCCACATTTTATTATGATTGATGATTACACCAGAATTATTACTTTAACTATACCTGATATGTCTTCAATGGGTAGAGGTCTGATAGTTTTACATTGACTGATATTATGTTTTATATTCAGACGCAGAGATTGTCTCGACTTATTGTTTGGCATACTTGGCCCATGCTTGTGATGTGACAGTTGAGGCCCTATTGTGGAGACTGTTTCGATAGTTGTGAGTTCTTAGACATGTTTTCTGCTGATTTGCTGGGTCATTTCCAGAGAGATATTGATTTTTACTGCAGAGGTTAGATTACTATCATCCATGGAGGATTCCCGAGATATTCTCCGCCCTGATCCTATTTCCTTATGCAATCAGTCCCGAGATATTCATCCTTCGCTGATGATAAACTGTATCTTATTTTCATTCAAATATGCATTATAGCATCTCTTTGAAATCTGATCATGTTCCAGTGTTTTAAAGGGTTCCAGTTCTTAATTTGTGGTAAGATGTTGTTCCAAACTTTTTAATCTATTAAATGCATAGACGAAATGCAGCCTTTAACCCCTGAATTCAATTTGTCTACTTGTGTTTAAGGCATTAATATGTCTTAGTTTACTTTTGGGTATCAGTCTCCTGTCAGTAAATTGGACCTGTCTACATATCACATCTGGTTTTGATATGTATAAAGATGCCTCTGTTTTTGAAGTATGCTCTTTCTAACATTCTAAAAGGTTATAAATGATTTGATTGGCAGTATGACAGCTGATTCATTTTGTTCTGTTGTGCACATTTAGATGTTCCTTGATTGATTCTGAGGGGTCGTTATTTAGCATTCTAGACACTCCTTTACAAGTTTGTTTATAGAGCTTTATCGTTAATTTGAAGTTGGATATGTGAATATATCTATTTTTATGTTACCCAATTTTGTTTCTTCCAGATTAGTTGTTGGTATTTTGTTTTGTCTTTCGCAAGTTATGAGTATGGACTTATGACCTCAACCTTAGATGTTGGTTTGGTTAAAATTTTTTCTCTATTTAATTCTACTGCGAGCTAGCTGGACAATCTTCCTTCTTCTCAAAATTCTGTGAAGTTGTTAGAATTCTATCTTCATTGTTTGCCAAAGTCACTATATAGTTGCTTGACTATTGTGCAGTTTCCTATGGTTTCTATTTATGTCAATACGGTTCGCTTTTTTCCATGACTTTAGTTTCTGGAAATTTGGGCAAAGACCCTGTCTTGTTAGCATAGCATTAATGGAACCTCATATGCTATATATTGCTTGATGAATATAGTGATCTGTTTGTCTCTTCATATGGTTATGCTAATAAGAATTTCTTTCATTTTGGTTTGTCCGTGTTGAAATTTTAACTAGTCTCATGCATTGATATATTCTCTTATTCTGAGTGATGCCTTCATTATGGAATGATTTCTTTGGATGCACTCTCCATTTGCTATGGCCACTGTCCAGTGAGCCTAACACCTTAAAACAACAATCACTTCTTGGCTTCACTGACTTTGTTGTCACAGTTAAGATTTAGTTGAAGTTCACCTGTTCCATAATGATCATATCACTAAATATTAATTGTCGTCCTTTTAAGCAGCTACTAAGTGTTTCTTTTCCATTTTGTTGCATGTGATAATGACTCGGGTCCATTTTTGGACTCCACCTTTGCATCTTTCGATGGGCCACGAAGGCCCAAATTCAACTTCTTCTCGAGTCTGCCCAAAATTCATGAGATAAAGAAGATGCAGCTCCAAAAGAGTCGCAGCAGGAATTTAAATGGGCTAAGCTCCAAAACTCTTAAGTTTTCTTCCTTTACTTATTTTGCGTTAGTCAAATTCTCTAATCACTGGTCGACCGCATGTTAGCGGCCATCTTGAGTGATTAATTTCTTCTGAAGGTGGAAATTGAACCCTTACCCATTTCTCTGAAATTTTTAAAACTTTTCTGTTAGGTTTTGAAAATTTTAAGTTTTAATCAGTTTCCTAGTTATCCTTAAAATTAGGTGGCGACTCTGTTTTTCTTTCAATTTTTTGAGAATTTGGTTCGCGCTCAAATCGATTGGGCGTCGAATTTGATTTTCGAAAAGAGTCAGATATTTTTCGGGATAACAGGAGAAAGAACAGAGAGCTTTCTTAAAATTTGAACTTAACGGACTAAACCAATAACAATTAAATTAATAAATTTAAATAATTAAATTATTCAATTTAAATTTTAATCAAAAATCTATTCAAAACAGCCCATGAACAACCCTTAGTTCCTGCATTCAAAGAAAAATGCTTAGTTTCAAAGTGAACTGATCTGTGTTGATTCTTCGAGTGAATTGATTTGCGTTAATTCTTCAATCATTCGTTCCTCGTCTTGTGACTTTAGTTCCTGCATCTACAGAAAAATGCTTAGTTTCAAAGTGAATTGATCTGCGTTGATTCTTTGATCGTCTGACTCCTCGTCTTGTCCTGATGAAGTGTTTTGATCTCTCATCTTCTCGGTTGTCTTTGAATTTCTGATCAGGCTGAGAATCCTTAAGTCAGCTTTCAAATTTATAGCAAAATTTTGAGGGCAACCTCAAAATTTCTGTCCCAGTTTAGACATTGTCAGGGATCGACAGCTTCTCAAAAGCACTTTGATTGGTTGAAGATGGATTTCTTGTTTAGAATTTTTGAGTTCCTCTCAAAAATTCTGTCCCAATTTCCTTTCTGAGAGTATGATCGAGCCATTGTGGTGCCTACGTATCCCGTTGAAGCAGGAATCAGGTTAAACGTAGTTCCCCTCGGGAAGTAGAGAAAATGAAAATTTAACATAAGGAAATGACCGAAGCTGACATAGGCCGCCTACGTATCTCATTCTTGAGAATTCAGGTCAAACGTAGTTCCAGAATAATAGAAATGATTACAAGCAAATTATGCGACTACAGGAAAAGAACGTTCTAAGTCTCTAGATGTAGCATCTCTTGACAGTATATGAGTTGATCGTCAAATAGTGATTGGTGATGTTTGTACTAAATCCAAACACATCCTAAAAAATTATTGTGGCTCCAACGTCCAGTCATCATCGGTAGCACTTACTATTTCAAATATGTAAAAATATGATCCCTAAAGATACTTAGAAATGCCACTCTCAGCTGTATGACATTCTTCTTCTCTCTCAATCATGCCAGTCATGTTTTCCCCATGATCAGGCAAAGGATTTTTGTTGACATTTGGGGCGACTGTTCGAAGAACAACCATGTCGCTATTAATTAAGTCATGGATTTTATGCTTCGGATTTATGCAATTTTCAATGTTATGTCCAATACTATTAGAGTGGTAAGCACAAATCTGATCACCCCTGAAGAAACGAGCATTAGCCTCCATGGCTTTCGGAGGGGCAGGTTGAATCAATCCTGTGGCTGATAATCTTTTGAATAGCTTTGTCCGGCTTTCGACAAATGGAGTGAACACCCTAGGGGTTTTCTTATATGTGTTTGGGTGAGGAGGGTTATAATTATTTTGTGGAGGAGGAGACATTTAATGGTAATTGGGATGGTTTCGACGGGGGAGTGCAGGGGTCTGAAATCTTGGGTATGACGGTGTTTGGTAATTTGACGGTTGGGTTGGATAATTAGTAGAGGAATTCTGATAAGTTGGTTGGATATAGGAGCAAATTGTCAATGGAGATTGGTAGTTTGGGATGATGTTTGGATATTGTGGGGAGTGATAATGGGGGAGGAGAGTTTGGTCATTTGCGGGTATAGGATGGTATCTTGGGGTGGGTTGGAAATGGATTCGAGGGGGTGATGACCTTTTGGGGTGGTTACTAGGGGTTTTCCTTTTGTCTTGTACGTCGGAAATGGCTAACACATCTTCTTTCCTCTTTCTTAACATCCCGGGTGTTCCAGACGAGTTTGAGATACGGGTGATCTTGCCCGTTTTGAGCCCATCCTCGATATTCTCATCGATCTTAACTATGTCTGCAAATTTTGCTCCAACGAGCAACATCATCCTTTCATAAAATTTTGGCTCTTGGGAGTGTACAAACACCTCGATAATTTCCTTTTCAGACATAGGGGGACGCACTCTGGCAGCATTCTTCCTCCATCTGTAGGCGTATTCCCGATAGCTCTTGGTTGACTTTACCTCTTTTCACGATGCTTAGAGAGATGCATTGCTGGGGATTTGAGTGAGGCGGAACCATTTATGCCTCGGTTGATATTCCCGATAGCTCTTGGTTGACTTTTGCTTAATCCTTTCCAATGAATAACGATCTGGCACAATTTCAACATTATAAGCAAAATTTTCAACAAAATCTTTGGCTATGGCAGTCCACCTATCCCATTGGTTAGTTTCTTGGGAGGTAAACCATTTCAGGGCCTCTCTGCTTAAACTTTGGCTAAAAAGCCGCATCAGTAATGCTTCATTTTTCCCGACGCCCACCAGTTGATCACAATATGCCCTCAGATGGTCCAAAGGATTTCCACTTCCATTGAAAGTGACTTCCATTGAAAGTGTCAAACTTCGGTATTTTGAACCCCTCTGGAAGATTCAGATCTAGGTGAATGCATAAATTATCGTAATCCAACACCACAACATCGAGTGTATAGCGAAACTGCTTCATTGCCTTTGTAATTTCTTCCTTTATATCCAATTTATCCATTTCCTCTCTGGCCTTCCATTCTTTCTCCTTCTCCTCATAATGATCAACCTCGGGTTAAGTGGAGTGAGGGATATGTGGATCGTTAAAGGTTGGAATATGGAAGGGGATTTTAGGAGGCGCAGTTTGGGTAGAAAGTAGGTTGTATTGGTCCGAAACATGGTTTTCGGAAGGGATTGGATAGTGCGGGCAATGTGAGCGAAACTGTCGGCTTGGGCGTCATGGGGGTTTTGGCAAAAGATGTTAGAAGGCCTTGCATCGGGGATAGTCAAGTTGATGACAGGTGAAGCTTGAACAAGGGTGATTATCAGATTTGTGGAGATATGGACAAGTTGATGAGATGGATCAAGAGAAGGAAAATGAACTGGAGGCCTCTCGTGATCTGACCCGGGAAGATTAGCAGTGATGGCCAAATTTGCAAGCTCCTGAGTCTTTTTCATTTCCGTCTTCATATCAACCATCTGTTGCATCAGCTATTCAATCAACTCATTTTACTGTGTGATAATGAGATTTATCACAGTGATCTCAGTTAGGCTTGTATCATCATTGTGGCTTGTCATTTTTCTTTTCTACTGGTCTTGGTCGGGAGAGTGATCTTTGGGTGCCTTTGATCTAGTGAAATAATGATGATCGGCCAGCTTTATCAACACAGATTAATTCTAAGTTATCTATCGAAGGAAAAATAACTCAAAAGGTAAATGTGTTGATCCTTATTCGTACTATATAATGCAAAATATCACATAGAAGAACAAACACATAATAGTTGCATTGTTTGAAGATATACAAACACCTGAAGATAGAAAAGTGACTAAAATAGGTGAAATGTTGCCTATTCAAGATTTGTGAATCTGGGAGACGTTTTCACCTTTTTTTTTCTGATGATTCATTTGTAAGGAAAGATGACCAAAGAGTTTTTAAGCCTAATAAAATAGGCGAAATGTTGCCTATTTAAATTCAAAGTTTGTGAGTTCAGGAAATGTGCTCAGTTTTTTTTCTTTGTAAGAGAGGATGACGAGAAAGAAAATACTTTTCTAAAATGGGGGGCCGAGCCAAATAAAGTAGGCGAAATGTTGCCTATTTAGATTCTAGATTTGTGAATCAGGAAAATATTTTGACAAGATTTTTCACATTTTTTTAAATTGATGATTTCGGAGAAAAGAAAAAGCTTTTCTAAAATGAGGGGCCGAGCCTTGAAAGGCTGCCTACGTATCTCATGAAGCTAGAAGTCTTCAAACAAAGCAATATAATCACACAAACAATTATAAAGCATATCACGTAAACATATATTGCGCGTCCTAAACAGATATGTGACCCTTTTGTGCCAAGGGTAGGACTAACGATTTGAAGGATGTATACGCAAGTTTAAACATTCCATTGCCCCAAAATATTTGTACAATCTTTATGAATAAATTTAATGGGATACATAATTTGGGAAAGGGATACAAAAATAATCAGTCCCACGCAGGGGTATAGTCCTAAGCTAAATCTTCGTGGAAGATTTCTTCTGAATGTCTTGTAAACAACCTTCTTTTGATTAAAATATGTTATTAAAATAAACTCTCAACCCTGAGGGACAAAGATTGGCCAAACAACATATACATCCTTCAAATATAAACACATAAACATGATCGTCTATTTGGGTCGGGGCCCACTTTGGACTCAAGGTGGTCTTTCTAATGGGCCAAACACGTCTTATGTGCTGAGTCATCTTAGGCCAATGCTTAGAAATAGGGATTTGGCTTCGCTCTACCCTAGGTGTCTAAGAGTGAATTTTGAATTGACCGGGAACCCAGGCGGACAACCTGAGCTAGAAATCATGACAACCATTGGACGCACTGCGTGTCAACAACTTGTCACTTATTTTGAAAGGGTTAAGTATTTGGGGATCCGACTGCGGTCTCGCAAAACCATCCTCCCAAACACACAAGACATAATAGGAAGTGCCATGAAATGTAAATGACAGGAAGTGGGTTAAGTATTTGGGGATTCGGCTGCGGGATTGCAAAGCCATCATCCTAAATACGCAATATATAATAGAAAATACCATGAAATACAAATGACAGTTTTATATCGAATTTATATAGAATAAAGCAAGTAAGGCAATATACAAATCAAACAGTTAGTCAAACAATCTAATCTGATGGTTAGAACCTAATTAAAATCCCTAGCAGAGTCGCCATTTCTGTTATCCCGAAAAATGACTGACTCTTTCCGGGAATGCAGTTCGATACTCAATTAATTTAAGCACAAACCAGATTCCCGAATATTTTGAAACAAATAGAGTCGCCACCTAATTTTAAGGATAATTAGGAAACCAAAAATAAACTTTAAAACCTAACAGAAAAGCTTTAAAATTTTAGAGAAAATGGGTAAGGATTCAATTTCCACTTTGAGAATAACTTAATCACTCAAAATGACCGCTAACATGCGGTCGACCGACGATTAGGTGATTTGACTAACTTTTGAAAGATTTTGACTCAAATTTGAAAAGTGGACTGAATTTGGAAGGGTTGACTGAATTTGAAAGATTTTGACCAAAACCTAATGAATTGATTAAACTTGAAAATTTTGACCAAATTTTGGAAAATTTTGACTAAAACTTCATGAATTGACTAAGCTTGAAAAAGTTGACTCAAGAAATACTATAAAGTCTAATTTTCCATTTTTCGTTTTTTATACTTTTTTTAATTATTTTTTTGTAGAAAGAGCAATTTTAGCATCAAAAGATGAAAAGAAGAGATTAGCACAAATGATAAACATGCCGGAAAATTTAATTAGATCAAAACCAATAATATAGTAAACAACGTTAGCATCCAAATAAACACAAATAAAATTAAAGAGAGTTGAAAGAGTTTGGACCTTTAGCCCATTTCCTCTTACTGCTATATATACACATGTACATTAGTGTATAAGGTGCAATTCTTGCTTCTCGGAACTTGTAATAATTTCTTTCCTGTATGTTCCTTATCTTGTATATTAGGCTGACTCGAAGAAGAGGAGGTTTGGGCCTCCATGGCCCAATGAATGCAAGATGGGGAGTCCAGCATGGGCTCACAGTATTGTTCATGCAAAGAAATAAAATTAAGGATTAGTAAGAGCCTCAAATCTTCCCACATTAACAACATAACAAGACTACACTGACTCTTTTAAAGCAAAATAAAAAAACAGAAAGCAAAACATGTTGACTTCAAAGCAATAGCTAAACGAACATAAGTAGCAATCAAAAGATAAGCAAAGTTTGTCCAAAAGAGCAACCATTTCATAATAAGCAAGGATAAAACTACTAATAATACTATCTCTCCCCTTAAGTTGTTGGAAAGTGATAAGAAATCAAAGCAAGCTTAATACAGATTACAGCAAAATGAGACATGATGTGTTATAACTCAAAGCAACATTATGGCACAATCTAAACTGGTGCAAAACTGGTACAACATAGTAGAACTCATTTAACTGGGGAATTTCATATCTCAAATCAAACTGGTGCAAAACATAATAGAGATATGCACTGTCATTTATGACCAAAGGACTTCACACTCTAGGCAAGATCCAGCAAAATAAAAGCAGACAATCTTATTTATACTTGTGAAAAGACAAGCAGATAACCTTTTGAGAAAAACAAAGCTGTCACATAACGAACTGAAAGGTTGAAACTTGACCATCACAGCATGAATTTAAGGAGCAAAGATCATTTTTAATACTAGTTTGATTCTTAGTATCTTATCAGTGAGTAAACGCAACAACAATTCCTTCAACTGATGTATATAAACAGGGGCAGAAATATGACTTTGACACTTTTGGACTGTTTTGAAATATTGTCTAACTGTTTACAATTTAATGCATATAAGGCAGCCTGCGGCCAACACAATACAGCCCCGTAGTACTTAAATGGTTTAGGACCAGAAAATAGAACAGGAAGCAAAATAATTCAACGACAATGTTAATTAAGCTATATTCCTCAAAACGAACTGGCTGTACCTTCAGGAACCAAAGTTATTATCAGAATAAACTAACAAGCCAAAATTTGAGCATTATGGCATGTATTAAGAAATAAAATCATTTCAATTTAGTTTTGATTCTTAACGACTTGTCAGTGAATAAGAACGACAACAACGACTAGTTTGAACTAGACAATATTATTTCACAATGTTTAGTTATTTTCGCAAATCAGACTCAGAAATGCGAGCTTAAAAACTGACTTTCATCTCTAACGCAGCAAACCCATAGCATATCAACTTAACAACATCATCTAGTCAGCTATGCAACAATCAGAAAGACGATAGTGCACGCACCATTAAAAATAAAAGTTTAGACGAAGATGTTACCTTTTTTGGAGCAGGAACTGGGACAACAAGCTTAACGAAGGTGAGCTTAACACCACAAAACTCGTACATATATTTTTGACTCAATACCCAGATGCTCTAGTTTCAAATCGAACATGCTCTAGTTTCAAATCGAAGACCCTTTTCGAAAAGATAGTATAAGAATTTCTACTGAGGTTTTGAGATTGAGAATGACTTAAGGAAACCCGACCCCCTTGACAATGAAGAACAAGGGTTCAATTTATAGTCAGCATTAGGGTTCAAAACTAGAGGGAAAGTAGAGGGCAATTCAGGAAAAGAAATGGGATCAATTTTGAATTTAGAATTCAAATTAGATCCTTGGGGACAAGGAATCCTTGGGATTTGTTGTAAAATCCTCAATGGATTGAAACACTTTTGTGGATTGAGACACATGAGTGAGCTTTTCAACAAATTCCCTCGAGGTTGTTGTGGAACGTTGGGTTGTCCGGCTGGTCGATTTTGACTTTAGTTTTAGAAGAAGAAGAAGAAGAAAGGAAATGGGGAAAGGGGTTGGGTTTCTAATTTTTTTGGGTTGAAGAAAAAAAGGGAAAAAGGGAAAGGAGAGTGTGCGTGAGTGAAAGAGATAAGAGAATTGGGGGCACGTGGCCCCATGCACTGGATTAAAAAATTAATTAACTTTTTTGTTATATTTTTTTTAAAAAAATAAGATAAATATTTCAAATAAAGAAAGTTCGTAATTTACAATGTGGAGGGTAAAAAGTGGGTGTCAACAATCACTACGAGGTCCTCTTCTACGAGTTGTAGTGAGGACTACAAATGGTACCCTAGGTTCGTATAGCTAAACTTTAATTTCTCAGATTTTTATTTTGGAAATTATTAATTGCTATGGTTATCCCCTATAACTCGTAGCTTGGGCTACAACTCGTAGTGGGTCTCGTAGGTCCTTAAATTCAAGAATTTCTGCCACTTTTCACCACAATCAAGTCAACCTATATTTTCTGCAAAAATAAACACAAAACACATAAAAATCCTAAAAAGTCATAGTGAGAACACACAAAATCCTTTATTTTATGTATTAAATGTATTGTATTTTGATAGCACATCAACACCCTCAACTTAGAATTGTTGCTTATCCTCAAGTGATAACTCAATCTAGATAGATAATGATCAATACATAACAATCATCCTCCATGCATATACTTCACTCAATCTCAACTCAGGTACCCATACTATAACTTTCAAAACATGGTCATGTAGCTACCAAGCAAACCAAGGCACATTGATACATTTGATAATCCAACTATGACAAGTTAAAGAGTATCAACAATCCATAATCACTGAACAAGTCATATGCTAACCATTTAATGCAAATGCCCTCACAGAAAAGAAGTCCCCCCTTTTTACTCAATAAGCCTTCAAAGTAGATTACGGGACTGTACAAACATATTCACTCTCACAAATGAGATTCATACATGGTGACCAATTCCATAAGCTTACCCTTATACTCACAATATGAACTATTGACAGATTGTATTAGGATCACTTTAGGACTTTACAGGCTTGTAACGTAGGTTCATGGGGCTTTTGTTTGGCATTTGGGTAATTAGTGACTAAAGGCCAACCTTGAACTATATTTTTCAACACTTTCACCTTAACAACTCAACCATTCTTAAATAGTTCTCCTTTACTGCTCATTCTCAAGCTTTTTAGTATTTTTCATTTCATTTTTCAGCTTGTGCCTTATTTTCCAACTCATTTTGCTTTTTCAACTCATACTAAGGCATCTTTTTCTCTTTTTCTCTTTTTCTCTTACCCAATATATGACTTTCCATTCTTTCTTTTATTTCTAACTCCTCACCTCATTTTTTCTTTTATACAACAATATAGGCCACCCATAAGTTATGATTTTAGCCTGAAGTGAAGTACACAATATCCAATCCCCAAACCAGTGCCACTATTGGTAGCCACCCTCAATTTAGGGTTTTTGCCTCAATCAAGGTTCACAATGTTCAAGGATGAAACAGGGCCAATATCAAGGTATGTCTAAATAAGGTTAGGCTAGCTAGGTATTAAGAAAGAAAAGGTTCATGTGAGGCTCAAACATTTGGAACAAGGGGTAAAATCTTTCATTTGGTGGGTCATTTAGGCAAAAGTGGACTTAATTAAAGAACAATGGCATAAGATCCCTTTCTAATCCACCAGTCTCCAGTCCAACTCTGAGTAACAAGGTACGTTTTGACTTAGTAAACAATGCATGAACACAACAACATTCATCTCTCACACACATGGCATTGCATACATAGCCAACATAGACACACATATCATGCTTCGAGCATCAAACTTGCCGTCACTTAGTCAGAACAAACATTGTAAAACCATTCACATATGCAAGATTGCAAAAATAACTATAAATCATAAAACTTTTGTGGGTACCAATTTTCCAAAACATTTCATAAAAACTATTCAAAACCATGTGCATGCCAAAAGTAATGACCATAATATTAACAAATTATCCAAAACACCTAAAAACATATCGGTTCAACATAAAAATAAAAATCATCTACAAGGCAAAAGAACATTGCAAGAAAATCTTGGGATATCAAAACTAGGATAGTTGTGGACTAAAGGCTACTTAGACTTCACCTTAATCCATAACTACCCATACACCATCAAAAAAAAGTATTTTTTCCTCAAAGTATATAACAAGAACTAAATAAAAATAGGGTCAAAATATCAAACATCAGAAAATGCTCAAGCACCAGCATCTGTCTTGTCATAATTGGCTCCCTCCCCTTGGATAGTTTAGGCTGTAGTTATGCTAGATAAGATAACACCGTGCAATCTCTCAAGTTCCAAAGCTCTCCTATGCTCTTCTTCTTCTCTCGATCACTGCAGGGCAAACTCTGTGAGCTGCTCTTCCAGCTCCTCATTCTCCTCGGAGGTCCTCTGCCGCTTATGCCCTTCCTTTGCATCAGTCTCCTTTATCGGCCTCTTCTGGATAGCACGCGGTGGATCATCTCAAGAAAATAGATCAATCAAGCCTTCGCTGGCAGGTGCTTGCTCTGGAGCTATGATCGGGGCTGCTAGTGATGCAATCAAGTCAACCTTCAACTTAGCCAACTCCTACTAAAAGGTTGTCATATCGACAGACTAGGTCCCATCAACTCTATTTTGCACTCTGGCCTCTAAAGCATCGACCTGGGCATCCATTGTAGCAATCCTCTATTCCATAACTGAGAGGGCGAACGCCTTGGATCTCTCCTCTGATGCCTGAACTGTCTGTCAGACCCAGGGCTTGATCTGCTATTTTAACTGAGCTAACTAGTCCTTTGCCCTGGATAACCTGAACCACAACCTGAAAAGTGATAGCAGACATAATAGAAAAGTCTGCAGAAGGAACTTGAGGTGTAAATGGCTCTGGTGTAGGTGCAGGTGCAGCTGCTGAGGGACCCACCTTGATGTCTAGTATTGCAAGTTTCTCTGATGCAACTGGAGTAGGGGTAATGGCAGCTGGATTCGAACCCTCTATAGATGGCTGAGGAGCAAATGGCTCATAAATAGAAGGAGGTGTTGCTCGCTAGAGAGCCACCCAATTCTCGTCAGCCTTGATCATGCTGGGATCTATAGTGTAAAGGGCCTCGATACGTGGATTAAGTTGGAGAGAGGCCTGCACCCCAACTACCATACATAGCTTATGGATTAGAATCAAAAAATGCATGCATGTATTCCTTCGGAGTGCTGACTCGTGAATTTGCTTAGCCATCATACAGGACCAATTAATATCATAACTAGCTAAGATGTTGGCTAGTAGGACTGCTCACTCTAACATGATGACATTATCAATAAAGGTGGGTCAGATGTGAGCCTGGATGATAGCCCACCAAAAATTAGCAGGGAAGAAGAGAGATGACTTCAGGATGGGCTCTATCTATGTATTGACAAACATAGGCTCGTGGCCACTTTCTGCTATCTGACTGGCCACCCATCTCAAGAGCTCGATCCTCTGGTCCACATTCTTCCCAATTACAACCTATCTCATCTTGTCAATTTGGCTGTTATACTTGGCTATTGATTATGACACTTTGTAAGTAGGCCCAAACTGTGCTCGGCGGATGGTTTCCTCTGAAATGTTCACCCGCTAGCCTCGAACTAGAACCTCTCTCAACTGGGGTTGATCAACGGCCTTCTCCTTTTGGAAAATCTCGTACAATAGTGGCAGCATATGCAGCATAGAACACCCGTACTAGAAGCGAGGCGTACTTGCCCAACTTTGTTGTAAGCCACCTGAGACCATGCCTATCTATCTTAGCCTCAAAGCAAGGACATGACTCAGGCCATAATCAACTAGTCAGGGCTCCCCATAGAATGTTTACGCGGCCATCCCCAACCCCTTAGGCTCCAGCCCCTGCCTGTAGATAGCCTTGTCATGCCTCAAATCTCGTTAAGGCAGACCGTCACCCGTTGCCGATAAGGCTCGGGAGAACCAACCTGTATCTATGTGATTTCTATACATATTATAAGGGATTTCTACATTCCACATGCCTTTTTGAGAGTAAACAGTCATGATAAGCCCAGAATGAAATGCATATGACTAGATCATTGGGGCCTCACTATATAAAGTACAAAACATGATGACACTTTAATTTACATAGTCCACAAAGCTACTAGATAAGGAATAATATCTGATAAGGGTCGAGACAGGCCCTCCTTGTCCAACTATGCAATATACAAATATAAGCTCTAGACACACAAAGCGCTGAAGTAACCTGGAGCTTGGTAATAGCAGCTAGATATCTTGCCCTCCTACTGGGAAGATCTACTAGCATAATATAAGCTCTAGACACACAAAGCGCTGAAGTAACCTGGAGCTTGGTAATAGCAGCTGGATATCTTGCACTCCTACTGGGAAGATCTACTAGCATATGTACCTACAGTATGAAATGCAGGTCCCCCATAAGGGACGTCAGTATGAGATAATGTACTGAGTATGTAAGGCAGGAAATATTGTATATGAAATAACAACTCAAATAAAAATATACACTGGTGTTGGATAAGACAACACCTTTAGTTATACAATGGGATCATGTATTTTATGTTCATTTTATCACTTTACCTTTACTGTAAAATCTGTGCACAGCATGTACTATAAATGACCAACTGATTAGTGGTAAACTATATCAGGATCATCCCTGGCTAGGCTCTTTCTTAGCCCCTCGGGATACCCCCTTGATAGGATCGTCCCTGGCTAAGTGATTCTTCCACCCCTTAGGCTACTACCTATCTAAAAGTAATATACTTTATCTTTCAATTACCTTTAAGATGATTCTTTTGGCGGTCAGAATATTGGAGTTATAGGAATGTAGATACAACATATGACATATAAATAATCACAAAAGACAAAACCATAATGTCAGGAGTAGGTTACACAAGTAATGAAATGCATTAGGGGTAGAACAACACATGAACTTTATTTGGTAGAATGAATTCATGTATCTTGGTATTCAAGTATATATGCATATTTGAAGGTGACTATGTATGGGAGCATATGAACCAGTGAAATAGTTGAGATATAATCAATAGTTGAGTCGGAGTTGGTAAGTGCCTTTATGTACAAAGGAGGGACCTATGTTTCATGCCAAATAATATGAATTCAAGTAGACATACATATCATCCTGAACGACCTCGCTATTACCTCAAGACAACCTTTTCTTACTCCAAATATTTATTTACAACATAGTAGGTGATAAAACTATCATTAGCGGCTAATAGACACATCTTGGCAGCCCAATCTCATTAAAAAAA
The DNA here is from genome assembly GCA_000787875.1 of Solanum virginianum. NCBI lineage: Eukaryota > Viridiplantae > Streptophyta > Magnoliopsida > Solanales > Solanaceae > Solanum > Solanum virginianum. The sequence continues at coordinate 109,476 of DF359888.1, forward strand.
TAACACACGGGCAGCAAGCGTGCAATTAAAACCCGAGCATATTCTTTCAACCTTTTCACCCCTAATCGTATTTTTTAATACACATTCTCACATACAAATCATGTGTAGCCTATTTTAGTGCCTTAACAGCCTTATAACAGCCCATAAAATAGAACATATAATAATTCTACACAACATACAAATGGGCAGCATAACGTTACATCCCTTCGCTACATTTCGACGTCGACAATTACAAACCTATCCCAACTTTAATAAAACTATCTTCAACACATTTATACATAATAACAACCTTAAAATAGTCCTAGAACAGTACCAAATATTCCAACATTAACCAAACTGTATCCAATGTCTTTTTACATATAAAAATAGTATTACAATAGTCCAAAAATACTCCCAAACAAGGTAAAGGTCGTGACACAACAATTCTCAATTTTCAGCTCACAAGTTTCTTTTAAGAGTACAACTAAGATATCCTACAAAAATCCATCTTTGTGGACTGTGATAGTGGTGAAACAGCCTAGTTACATCACTATCACACCAACCTTTGTTAAATACATATGTCTTACTTCATAATTCAGCCAACCAAGAAGAGAAAAACCTCTTAATTAACAAGAAAAGTGTACAACATTCCTCAGAACACAAGCTGTCCAGATTTCTAGCACAAGCACAACTAACATATAGATCTTGTTTTTCATGGAAGAAGTATAAAAAATACATGGATAATTCCACTATCTTAGCCTTTAAGATCCAAGTTTCCTTCAAGAATTCTAAAGATGTATATTGGATTCCTTGTGAGAAGAAGTGGAGAGAAAATAAGAGGTTCTGGGAAAGCTGAATTTTTTTCCAAAGTGAAAATGACTTAGGCTGCTTTCACTCTCTTGTTTACATGGATAATTCCACTATCTTAGCCTTTAAGATCCAAGTTTCCTTCAAGAATTCTAAAGATGTATATTGGATTCCTTGTGAGAAGAAGTGGAGAGAAAATAAGAGGTTCTGGGAAAGCTGAATTTTTTTCCAAAGTGAAAATGACTTAGGCTGCTTTCACTCTCTTGTTTAAGGCATATTTTCGCTGGGTTACTATAGCACTTTTGACCATTTCTTGACTCATTCTACCAAGTAGAATATGCTGCAGCTTGGACCTCACCTTTGGGCCTAAATAGGTCTCAAAGTGGATGGGCCTTGGCTGCCCAATTTCCCAAATTCTTATTCACTTAGTTTGGATCCAATTAGGCAAGTGAGTTGTGAAGACTTTGGGCTCTTTTTATTCTTCATCTTTGGCTGTAAGCATAGGCTATTTATGATGATAAGACATGGGATAGAGTTACACTCTTAAGACAGATTTTAACCATAATCCAACTTGGACAAATTTGATGTCGGGCCTCTTCTCCGTTTAGCT
>DF359887.1:5302-42441 GCA_000787875.1 Solanum virginianum
ATCAGCATCACATTCACAAACCTACTTAAATAGGTTCAACCCAATCCATTAGTATGAGGCCTTTTGGGAGATGCCCAAAAATAAATTCGTGAGGGCTTGACCCAAAGTGGACAATATCATGCTAATGCGGGGTTGGGGTGAGGGTGCGCGCGGTCCAACATTATACACATCGTGCACTAAGATTTCATGGAAAATATTTCTAAATTTTTTCATGTTCGATAAATTTTGATTTCTAACACATTTCATTTTTCATCCTATATAATTTCATAGCTCCAAAGTCTCATCATTCCCATATAATCTATCACCCAAATCTTCTTGTCTCTATCTTTTATAACATTTATCTAGATTATATACAAATATTTTCAAATTAATGGATAATTGAACATTGTTTTAAAATATTTTCAGATTAATGGATAATTGAACATTGTTTTTCTACCTTTTTGTGGGATATATAGGCTTGGTGGTAGTTTGTTCAATGGCTGAGCATTATTAATTGTGGTAGCCAAAGATGATCGTCATGAGTACTATGCAAGGACATTATTAATTGTGGTCTGAAAATTAATGTAATGACCTCAACCCAAAAAATTCGAGAAGAGGTTACGTACGTGGAATAAATGTAGCTAAGCTAGCCTTTTCACTCACGAGGAGCCAACTTATTCTTCATTTAGTTTGGCTCATCTAGGACATTATTAATTGTAGGCTGAAAATTAATGTGATGACTTCATGGTGCCAAATTATTCTTCATTCAGTTTTGCTCGTCTATTGTATGAAAAATATATTTTTATTTTGTTAATTTATTAAAAACATTTTTAAGTTTTTAATTTATTAAAAGTATATTTTTCATGTTTTATTTTTAATATTAATTATTAAGATCTAAAATTAAATATTAATTAGAAAAAATGCACAAGTACCCCCCGCCCCCCTCCCCCCCAGACTATAACCAAAATTCCAGAGACACACTTAAACTTTAGTTTGGTCCTATTACCCCCTTGAACTTATTTTTTCCGTAATTAAATTATATTTTTCATGTTTTATTTTTAATATTAAGATCTAAAATTAAATATTAATTAATATGGAACTTAGCACCCCAAACCTTGAAGGGGAAAAAAAGCTCTCTAACTCGTAGAAGAAACCCTAATATAGACTTTTCACGTTGATCATGGCCTTGGAGTCCGGTGGACAGCCGTCTACGGAGGCTGTTCATCCACCAAATTAGAATCTATCGGAAGCAGAGGTGAGAAAGAGTTATGCGACAGTATTGCAACCCCAAGCACTGAAGCAAACACTAGTTCCCATGAAATAGATCACCTATTTGCATGGAGAACCACGTATAGTGTGGGAGGAAGAAGAAGTTCCGTAGATGATTGCTAACGAACAATTACAGTTTGCTGTGATTGGCAAATTCTCATACGGCTGGCCTGAAATACAAGTGTTGAGAAGATTAATACCCCAGCAGTGTGAGCTTAAGGGAGAGGTGAATATTGGACTTTTGAGTAATAGATATATCTTGATTCGAGCATCTAGGATGGAAGACTATGTTCATCTATTATCTAAGCCAATCTTTTACATTGAGCATCAGAATTGGAACTATCTAATGCTTACTTTAAAGTGGGACCTGTTGTTTGACCCAGAAGCAGAGACAATATTGCGGTTGCATGGATATCACTGCCATCACTTCCCCCAAATTTTTTTGGTAATAAAGCAATTTTTTCAATAACGGCTGCAGTAGGTAAATCCTTACAAGTTGACACGACTACATCTAACAAAATAAGACCCAGCTGTGCTAAGGTTAAAGTAGAAATTTATTTGATGAGGGAATTCCCTAAAAAGGTGAATGTTGGGATCAAAAAGAAAAGTGGGGAGATAGTGGACAAGTTTATTCCTATCAAGTATGACTATCGACCCAAGTATTGCAAAACGTGCAAACTGCAGGAACAAGAGAGGCAGATTGCTATGTTCTACCTCCTGAACTATTTGAGGACAACAAAAAGGAAAACATCAACGAGGAGGTCAATAACAAGGATGGGAAAAAAAGGAGTAGAAGAAAAGTCAGAAAGCTAAAGAAGAGTTCCAGGCTCCAAAACAGAGGAATAATGGGGTAAGAGGTCGAGGCAATCAAAGAGGTGTTGTGGTTCAAAGGTGGGATGCAAGGCAGAAGAAAGAGGGGCTTGTAACTGAGAACAAATTTCAAGTTCTATAACAAACCTAGATAGTTGGGGACACCAATGAGCAACAACAACAACAAGATGAACAACACAAGGGAGAGGGCCAGCTTATGACCGAAAAGCAGAACAAAAATACCAAACAATGGATCAAGGAGAGATTTCGAGCAGATGGCGTGAACAAAGGAGTGAGTGACAAAGTGACAAAAGATAACCTGATAGAGCACAAGGAGAAGGAGTCAGAGGACAACTCCAAAAAGGAGAAGATGCAGAAAGAATTAGAAATTACTCTCACAAAGAGTGATGCAGCCTACACTAACTCAACACTACACCAAGAAGATGATAATCTATCAAGGCCAGGAAGCAGAACTCACCTACAGTTGAAGAGGGAGATAAACACAATCAGGGGGAGAAGATAGCACAATCCAATGACTCACATGCTGATGGACATTCTTCAGGAAATATACGATAAACAAGTGACTTGTCCAGTAACTGCAAGCAAGCTCTGCCTGAGGATAAGCCTGGGGGAAGGGTGGGGTGATGATGATGGGTTAGAAGATGAGGTACAGGTTAATGTTAAACACATTGCTAAAAGTGGAGATCTGTCTCCCAGAAGTTGTAAGGAACTAATAAAGGAGAGAAAGAGAGGCAGAGTACCTGGGTCAAAGCAGTCACAAATTCAAACAAGGAGTAGTTCACTCAAAACAACAGGTAGTAAATGATGGTGCATAACATGTTATTTTAGAACATTAGGTCCGTATAAACTGAAAATGCTTTTGGGAGAGTAATTAACCTAAAGAGAAGACATCATTACTCGTATATAGATCTTATGGAGCCTTTCATAGGGCCACAACAGATAGAAACATATAAGAGAAAGATTAGAATGTTGAATGCAATGGTGAATGTTTTAGGCAAAATCTTTGTTTCTTGGGAGGAGGATTGGAGAGGTGAGGTGGTGTCTGACACTATTCAATAACTGACTATCAAGTTTTCTCACCTGATCAATCATAAAGAAATCATGATCACAACCATATATGCTAAATGCAGTGTTATTGAAAGGCTAGAACTTTGGGAAGATCTGGAATGAATGTCAAAAGGGTTAGACATTCCTTCGATTGTTAGAGGTGACTTTAATGCTATCATTGATGATTCTGAAAAGTCGGGTGGTCTTCCTGTCTCTTAGATGGAGAATATTGACTTTTCACAATGTATTAATTATTGTACACTTACAGCTTTCCCTTTTTGGGGTAGTGTTTATACTTAGTGGAATGGAAGAATTGGGGAAGACAGTATGTTCAAAAGGTTGGATAGGGTGCTGGGCAATAAGGTTTTTTTTGGCAAAAATGCAATAGCAGTACTATGCAACATTTGGTGAGGGATGGGTCTGATCATGCCCCTCTCAATATTTTATGTACATTAGATTTGACACCTATTAGCAAACCTTTTAGGTTTCTTAATTTCTGGTCCAAACATCAAACCTTCAAGGAGGTGGCAAAGAACTCTTGTAAGGAGAAGGCAAGGGGCACACCTTTCATGAGTCTTAATAAGAAGCTGAAAAGACTGAAATCAGTGTTGACTGTGTGGACCAAGACTACTTATGGAGATTTCTTCAAGAAAATTGTAACCTTGGAAGATTTGGTTAGAGCTAAAGAAATGTAGTTGGAATTGGACCCCTCAGAGGATAACGGGGCAGCCTTCAGGAAAGTGGAAGCTAAGTTGAGAAAATTCCAAGTAATCGAAGCAGAGTATTGGAAGCAGAAAGCAAGAATGCATTGGTTCAAGGAGAGGGATCAAAATATGAAGTTTTTTCACTCCTATGTGAAGGGGAGAAGGAAAAGACTTGACATTCAGAAGATCGAGGACAGTCAAGGGAGGATTCTGGAATCAACCTTAGAAATTGGAGAGAAAGCCACTAGAATCTTCCAAAACCAATTCACTGAGACAAATGACAATACTGACTTCCAGACTCTAAACATTATCCCAAGGCTACTCACTAATGATGACAAATTGGAGGTGGAAAAGTGGTCAGATGAATAAGAAGTCATAGAGGTGGTTTTTGGGCTTAACAAAGACAATGCTAGTGGGCCAGATGGATTTTCATGTGAAGTTTATCAATCCTGCTGGGAGATCATTAAGGAAGATGTGGTCAATGTGGTCCTTTTCTTCTTTTATGGGGCTGAACTGCCCAGATACATCGCCCACACCACATTGGTCCTTATTTCAAAAAGGGGGTGGTAAGGAATTTCAATGATCTAAGACCAATCAGTCTTAGTTCATTCATTAACAAAATAATCTTAACGGTCATTCAAGGTAGAATGGATAAGATTCTTCACAAAATTATTTCTGCCAATCAAATAAGTTTCATGATGGGGAGAAATATTGCTGAAAATGTCTTATTGGCCCAAGAGATTATTAGGGACATCAACAAAAGAAAAAATATCATAATATGGTGGTAAAATTGGACATGACTAAGGTATATGATAGGGTGTCATAGATTTTCCTTACCAAGGTGATAAGAAGGTTTGAATTTGGGGAGAAGACGATTGATATGATGTGGAGGATCTTAGAAAATAATTGGTACTCTATTCTGGTTAACGGATAGTCATTTGGCTTCTTTCACTCTTCCAGAGGAGTAAAACAGAGGGATCCTCTATCCCCCATTCTTTTCATAATTGCTGCTGAGGCCTTGTCTAAGGTCCTTAACAGACTGAATGATAATGAGAAGTTTATTGGATTTGGATTGCCTAAGTAGAGTGACAAGATCAATCACTTGGCATATGTTGATGACACAATTTTGTTTTGCTCAGCTAACAAGGCTTCAGTGCTTTTGATGATGAATGTGTTAAGAGAATATGAGAGGGTATCTGGGCAGATCATTAACTTGAACAAGAGTTTTTTCTACTTGCATAAAAAACACCCAGTGCAGTGTGTAGCAAGCTGAGAAAATGGACTGGTATTGGACAGGATCAGTTTCCTTTTACTTATTTGGGTCATCCTATTTTTTATGAAAGATTGAAGAAAATACATTTTGGGGGGCTGGTCAAGAAAATCACTTATAGAATTCTTTCTTGGAAGACCAAATTACTTACAGCAGGGGGTAAACTTATTCTTATCAAACATGTTCTGTAGTCCATTCTTATATATCAAATTCCAGTGATGAATCCCCCCAAGGGAATAATTGAAACTATTCATAAAATCTTTGCCAGATTTTTTTGAGGGGATTTTGAAGACACTAAAGGGAAACATTGGGTAGCTTGGGACAGACTGTGCTGCCCACAAATTGAAGGATGGATGGGTTTTAGGTCTGTGCAACACATGGTGGATGCACTTTTTGCAAAATTATGGTGGAACTTCAGGACATCCACCTCTTCTCTATGGGGAAGTTTCATGTGGAACAAATACTGCAAAAAACATCATCCTATTATGGCTAATGGCCTGGCTGGCTCACATGTGTGGACAAAAATGATTAAAATTAGAAAGGAGGTGGAGCACTATATCTGGTGGCACGTAAAATCAGGGAAGAGTAGCTTCTGGTTTGACAATTAGACCAAGATGGGAGCTCTATACTATATAGAAGAAACCAATACTTCAGCAGAGGAAATAGAGGTGGCAGACTTTGTCACCAATGATGGTTGGGATAGACAGAAACTTCTATCATATCTTTCTGATGAAGAAATGGTGAAGTATATTTGTGAAGAGATAAAAACCCCTCATATTGTGGATGGAGGAGATACACCTTGGTGGATGGGGAACTCTAATGGATCTTTTTCAGTAAAGTCAGCATGGGACCTAGTCAGAACTAGAAGGGATCAAGTGGAGACTAACAAATTTCTATGGGTTAAAGGTATTCCCTTCAAGATAAATTTCTTCTTTTGGAAAGCTTGACATGGTAGGATAGCTACAGATGATAATTTGAAGAGGATGAGAATTAGTCTGGCATCTAGAAGTTGTTACTGTGAGGGGCAAACACAAGATACAATGTCTCATCTGTTTCTTACAGCACCTACAACCCAAGAATTATGGAGGTTTTTGGGTGGGTGGGCTGATATTCAAATAGATAACCATATCCAATATCTGATTAGGAGGTAGTGGACTGGGGATGAGAATCCCAAAGTTCAGTAGATTTACAAGGCTATGCCTGCCCTGGTTATTTGGAAACTTTGGAAGAGAAGGAATAACAGGAGGCATGGTAGAGACACTTCAATCAATGTTATGATCCATAATATTCAGAGAAACATCTATTATTTGATTGACCTGTTAAGTCCTAAGATGAGAGTAAGTTCCATTAGTTGGCCTATGTTGTTAAACAATTTAAGGGATTATAAGCCTACTCTGTATCATTACATTGTTAGATGGGACTTACCACCTATGGGGCATAAAAAATACAACACAGACGGGGCTTGCGAAGGAAATTCTAGGGTAAATGTCTATGGTTTTTGTATCAGGAATCATAATGGAGACCTAAAATATGCCCAGGCTGATGTAATTGGGGAAAAGACAAACATACAGGCAGAGGCCTGGGCTATTTTGGAAGCTGTTAAGTACTGAAAATAGGAAACACAGGCCCATAAAATTTTGGAGTCAGATTCCTTAATCATGATATACATTTTGAAAGGGAAGATCAAACCACCCTGGGAAATCATGGAGATGGTGGAGGAAATTACATATAACATACACATAAAACAAATCACAATTCAACATATCTTTAGGGAAGGCAACCAACTTGCAGATTTTCTAGCTAATACATCACTTAAGGAAGGCAAGCAGATGGTGTTCGAGGATTTCATACAAGTGCCTAAGCTAGGAAGACAAATTATCAACATCAACAAATAGCAAATACCCACACTCAGAATCAGAACTAAACAAATAAGTAGGCCACAATTAGAGTAGCTTGCAGGGAGGGGTTTGTTTTCTACCTGTATGGCTAGTATTAGATACATCTACATCATGTTAGCATATTTACATCACAAAATGAGCCTTACATACAAAAATATGTTAGCAAGCTAAGAGACAAAAATCAGGTGAGCAGATCGGAAGTCATGTTGAGTACGAAACCTGAACCATCAACCTCATCTCAAGGAAGAGGAAAGGTTGCCCACTATCTACGAGTGTGGAGAGACCAGTCAGCTACAGGAAAGAGTACGAAGATCAGACGGGTACAACGGAGGATAAGAAAACATCAGATAAATGAGAGATTCATACCTGTTCAGGAAACATATCAAGGGCAAACTCCAACAACAGCAGCACAAAAGACAAGAGGACAAGCACCTGAAGCACGGTAAGCTGATTCATAGGGGTCGTCAACAAGGAGAGGAAACGGCACACCATTTTTGGAAAGAGGAAAGTGGAAAGCGGAAGCTTCCAGACTAGCTTTTAGAGTTGACAATGGGTTGAGGCCCTCTGTTTCTCAAATAGGCTGTAGTATGCATTTTTTTGTTTTATTTTTTGGGTCAACCCATCACTTGGAATTCTTATTTTATAAGCTTTATTAATAAAATGGTGCACTGCACGAAAAAAATTCATTTTAAAAAAATTAATTAATATGAGTAATGCAATAAAGTGTTTATATACATTTCAAAAAATTAGTAAAATGAAACAGAGAGAGTAATAATTATAATTCAAACTCTAATATGTATACTTAAAAAAATTATTAAATATTTCTCAACCACCTCCAGTTGATACTCCCCGAGTTCTTTTCAATGGTTGTATTGCATTTTGAAAGTTATTATAATGATATCCATAATATTTTCTGAAAAAAAAATTCAAGATATGCCTGACAATTACTAACAAGGAAACCCCCCCAAAATTCAAACTTAGATATTAACAAAATACCATCACTGTAGTAACATACAAAATAGACACTATATTTAAAGGAGAAATTAACAATAATAGTCATAAAAACTCATAACTGAATTTACTTCACACAATTGAGCGACAAAATCGTTCTAACTTCTCGAGTTAGTCCGAAAAGATTACCACATTGATCAGCATAGGAAGAAAACATGAAGTATATTGATCAGCTTTCTTGAATCGATCATCTATTGAGCTAGAATCAACTAAAATACCAGAGGAATTTCTAGGGTTTGGAATCTAGGGGATTTTTTTTTGGGTATTTTGATCGAAGAGAAATTTTGGAGTGCTCTACTTGATGCTCACGTTAAGTGCCAAGTCAGTTAGGTGCGCTTCTTGAAGGGAGCAGGTGTTCAATGGGAAAACAACCTTGTTAAGATGTCTAAGCAGAAAATACATACAAGTATAGCGGGTTGCTTATGCGTTCCGCCAAAAAAAAAAAATCTATACCATTTTGAATGGAGGTCTAATTAGCATATGATTTTAGTACATTCATATTGTAGCTAGGTTTAATAATTAATTATTAACCACCTTGTATCTGAGAAATCATAACTTCAAAATTCACTATAGAGAACAATTTGCAAGTATAGAAATATAATTTCCAATTTCAATTTAAGTATTGGCTAAAGCCCTTGCTTTATAAGAAATGTCATACAAATTTACATGACATGAGGGGTTCTCCCACTGTACAAGTTCTTTAATTGTCTTCTCAATTTCTTTAGTTTCCTTCACAAGACCTTCCATGCAGAAACCCAAAGCACTCAAACTTAAAACCAATTGGCCTTTGAGTTTCTCATCATCACTACTTTTATCATCATTGACTATACAATCCACAAGTTCATTTGAATGTTGGAGATAAGAAGTTAGAATTCCCTCTTCATCACTTGATGAGGACTTTCTTTTATATGATGATTTTCCTAACTCAACATCCATTGAAACTTTCTGTTTCTCAAACTCCTTGTCAAGTATCGCAAGTGATTTTACCAAACTAACCTCCTCGAAACATTTAGTTGATGTACTTATTACATCCTTAAAAAGCATTAGGTCAGCATCTAGATTGTTCCAATCGACTGAACTTGCCAAATGTTGTTGGAGAAATCTCAGTGCTTGTGACCCGAAAAGTAAGTACTCCACCGTCCTTGACAATGACCCCATGAACTTACTGTAACAACCACTATTAAAAAGGCAAAAACCAAAAATTGGGCTCTGCCTCAGCTTCCGCTATGAATTTTCCCAATTCGTTTACCTGGAATTTTAGATTCTTTTGGATTTCCTCCGAGTTAGACGATGAGAAGGTTACTGAGCCGATGCATTCGTGCAATGTTTTGAATGTGTTGGAGAGCTGGATTTTAGCTAATGTTGAAGCTCTTGTAGGATGGAACAAGATTTCAACCATGATGGAACAGGATAATCCAATGAATGTTTCTGTTTATTCTTGCTATGGCAAATTCACTTGGAGGACCAAATTCCTTTTCTACCTAGAATTAGTACTGCCCCAATAACTGCTGAAATCCCACCTGATCACACAAAGCAAAACAAAATAACATCAGAGACGGATTCAGGATTTAAACTTAATCCATAGATTAAAGTTTTTTATGCTATTTTACTTTATAATCTTGAAAATAAGACATAGTATCTGGTATAATATATGGTGTAAAAGGAATATATCGTACCTGCCTGGCCGTACATCCTGCTACGGCTCAAAAAGCTGCTGACAATGAACCAGGGAAGCAGAGACAAGAACCTTATTTGCACAAATTTTTCAAAGAGATAACATCCTAAGACACCATATACTGTCCCCAACACTGTCCCTTGTGCTTTAACATTAGCAACTTTAAACGTTGCTTCTCTTGTTGCTGCGAGGCTTATTGCAACTGGAAGCCCTGCCCAAAATCCATTTTCCTTGCTATAAATCGATCCAAAAAGAATAGCAAGGCCTAAAGAAAGTGAACATTTACACGATGCCATAAATCGTCTACTATTTATAGTAATTGCCAATTTGTTCCATGTCTTTCTGATAAATCGTTCTTGATGATCATCGACTTGTTTGTTGGAACCAACGGATTTGATTTCGACTCCTTTTTTGGACGATAAAGGGAAAATTGGTTTGTTTAACAAGAGTTTTAGGCAAAAGAGGAAAAATAAAGAGGGTAGGTCCCTTTTTGTTGGTTGAATGGTTTGAAGTGTTTGGAGGAACTTTTCTGCATTATGTGCATTTGATTCAGGGACAGTTGCTGACGACTCGTCGAGGGACCTATTCTTGATTTGCTTTGAGATGTGATCTCCTAGTTTTTCCAGACCATCTTTGAGGTCTGTGTTGAGGATACTAACTGGGAATGTTGTAGAGGAATTTTCCAATGCAATTTCCATCCCTCTTAAGGGTGTTTGGATTTCTTGAAATTTGTCCCCTGGATTATCTCCAAATGGTCTTAAGAACTTGAAAGGAAACCTTTCCCACTTCATGCTTTCCTGTTACCAAATTCAAATAAAAAGAATGAGGACTAGTTATACAATTGGAAGTACCTATTTACTTCCTCTATCCTAATTTATATGACATAAAGAATATAGAAATACGACTTTCAAAATTTTATTTGTACGCAAGTATATGTCATAGTGCTCAATAAAGTGAGTTGAGAATTATATGATTTCAAGTTTAAATAAACACGAGGTGATTTTTCCTTTTCTATTCTTACCTTGGTGGATATAGTTAATATCTGTTATTAGTGGGAGGTGACATGTACATCGCGAAATTAATAACACCACAATTATTAATGAGATGATTAATAGTCATACAAATGGTTTAAGACTTAATTTTTATACCATAAGTTTTACAGTTCTTTTTTTTTTTTTAAATTATGTCGCAATCAAATAGTATCACGTAAATTGAGGTGGAGAAATGAATAAACAAGCCAATATATATCATTAATTGATCTTACTTGCTTTGATTTAATGGCTTGGAGAAGTTTGGGTCCATCATTAACTAAGGACTTGGCTTGAGAAATTATAGCAAGTGCTGAAGGGTTGTCCACAGCTGTGAATGCTTTCACAAACAAGTTAATCCTCTCAGCAGCATTTTCCACAAAGAGCCTACTTTTCTCTTTCACCTATAAACATCAACCAATAATATACTCAGTATAATTTCATAACAGTATCTTAAAAACGGAAAGAGTAATAATGAATTTAACACTAGCTTTTATGACATTTATCTAGTCAAATACTCTCTCTAGTCCCTTTTATATGTTATTCTTTGTGATTGCACTAGTACTAAGAAAAAAACAATGTCATTTATGCATTTATTTTGTAGGACCATCTGTTTGTAGTAAGGACGACATATAAAAAAGAACCTAATAAAGTACTGGTAATTATGTAAAAAAAATTTAGTGCTTTTATCAATTAAATTCTCACCTCACAACAAGCAAGGTTGGGACAAGGAAGCAACAATGCTAAAACACAAGCCACAACTCCAACGGCCGTGCTAGCCGCGACGCGAACCGGGTGCATAACCGATTCAGTTTTCGCACCGTTAATATAAGCTAGGACATACACAATCACTAGTTGTCCTAGCGCTATGCGTTTCGCTATCAAGTGAGTATTTTCGGGCAGGACGACAAAAAAAGCGCTCAGCGCCACGGCAGAAGCTGTGGTGCTGGCCGTGAGTCGGCCTGGCCCGATCAACCACAGGCTCAATATAGCGGGACAAACACCTTGTATGGTGGCGTAGAGCGCGAACCAACAACTACGTAAAGTGTCACCTAACGTGGCATTGGTCACGATTAGAATGACCGTAACGTAGGAAAAAGCGGGAAATGCGACTTGAGTTTGGAAACATTTGGGGCCGAAAAGGGTGGCAACGCCAACTATAGTACAAGCCATGGCGGTTCGAAAGGCGGAGGCTAGGCAAGTCCGCCACACGGCTCTAGCTCGAGTCGATTCGAAGCTAGATATTGTTGCCATTTTTTAGAGAAATTGAGATTATAAGAATTGGATCTACCTTTGTATTTCTGGGAGAGAAGATGAATGACGTTCTGTTTAGTTAAGGCTAGTTCTTCGTTTCCCTTTTTTATGGTAACGTACTATAAATGAGTGGGAAATTGAGTTTTTATAGAGTTGATTATGTAGGACAGCACGTGAGAATTGTGTAGTGGGATCCTTGTGGGTCTGGGGCACTAAGGTGTGGATGCCTACGCCAGCCAAACAACTTCCTATGAAAAACAAAAAATGGGTGAAAATCAGGGTGAGTTCATTAAATTACTCTCTCTTTGTGTATCTTTAATTGTCCCTATTAACTTAGCACAAAAATTAAGAAATAATAAATAATAGAATAATTTTATCAAATCACTTTTTAAATATAATATCTTAAAAAATATAATAAAAAAATAATTATAATTAATAATAAAAATAAATTAAAAATTAAATATAAAATTATTTCTTAATTTAATAAAATAAATAAATATTATTAGATTTTATAAGTAATATAAAAAACAAATAAAAATAGACGGAGAGAGTTGGATGTATATATGGATGTGTATGAGAACATTTTATAATAAATGAGTTAATGATGACCCTTAAAGACGCTACTATTTTCTCGAAATTCGTCATCATCTCTTTAATTAGTGTGAGGCGAAAAGTGGTCTTACCGCAGCATAGGGGATAATAATTTCGCAAGTTTAAGATGAATTTATTTTATATTTGGTTGAGATAAAATAATAAAATAATTTATTTTAAAATTATAATATTATTTTTATTTTACTTAAAATTAGAATAATATTAAAAATAATTAATTCTGAAATAATTTAATCTCGATCAAACTTGCCGAGGCCAAGGCTGAACGTCTGAGAGCAGCTTAGTCTATGCCATTCTAACAAAGGCGCTATTCAATTTGGGCGGTCGTGCTTTTAATTTGGAGCGTAAGAGTTAAATTATATAATATTTGATATGAAATGACAGGAAGTCAATAAGTGATTAACACTCAAAATCTCAATTTCAAAATCTATTATGTTATTTTAATTGAATTTAAATTAGTTTTAATATCTCAAGTAATAACAGCAAGCTACATGGTCTTAGACATGTTTTCTCACGTATGACTTAAATTTTTTCAATTGAGTATTTAACCTTAATAGACTTGGATTTCGAGTCCCACTGCAATTGAGTTCTTCCGCTCGAACGGTCTAAAATATTAACTTTTTTTCCTTCATGTAACTTAAGTATTTTATCGTTACTTAACTTTATTTTATACTAGTGTAAAATATATGATAGGATGAATCTCTATTCTTGTCATCTTCCGCATTTTCCTGATTCACTAACTTTTAAACCAAAAAAAAAGAATGTCTGAAAAGTTTTTGTCAAAATTCTGTCGAAGTATTACGTATATTATCCTCTTGTCACTTGTACCGGTAACTTTTACATTATCGTTATTTTAATATAATCCCTAAACCTAATTTCCCCGCCGTCATACTCTTTCCATGTGAGATGCGAGGAGAATGTAATATTGGGCTTATGAATAATAGATATATTTTGATTAGAGCATCAACGATGGAGGATTATATGTTAAACTTTTGTCAAGATCTATTTTTTATATTAATTATAAAAAGTGGATATATACCATGAGAACATTAAAGTGGAACTCATGGTATCGGGAGAGGTTGAGAAAAGATGAATAAACATTAATTATGATAATGTTCCTAAGTATGATAAAAATTACAAGATTCAAGGACATGCTGAAGAAGATTATTATATATTGTATCCACATCCTTTTCCAAAGAAGCAAAAAAAAAAAGATGACACACAGAAGGAGAAGGATAGTGAAGCAGCCAAGGAGATGGACAAAAATAATACCAGGGCTAATGATGTAAAAGCAAACAGGGAGCACAAAAGAGTTGATAGCTACTAATGATGGATGGAATCAAGTAAAGGGAAGCAAAGGCAAATATGGAATCCAAAAAAATACTCAAAAGGAGAAAATTGATGCGGAAACTAACAACCAATTTGAGGTGCTAGACGATGAGGAACAAGAAGACACGCTAAAGGAGCAAAATGATAAGCAAAAGAACGAGGCAATTCCTTCTGCAAAGGAGTGGATCAAGGAAAAATTCAACAAAATAAGTGATTAAGGGGTAAAGAAGTCTACTGAAGTTAATGAAGATTGTAACAAGTCATCTTAAGATGAGAAGTTTCACATCAGCAAAACACATCAGCAAAACACATGAGAGATGTTAGATATACAAGTAAGCATGTCTTACCTAATAGTGATGACTAACGCGTTTTAGAGTTGTGCAAGCCTAGGTCCAAAGCGGACAATATCACTAGCGAGTTGGGTTGTTACAGATGGTATTGAAGCCACTCTTGTGCCAGACTTGTCGGTGTGGGACCAAAGTTCAATTGAGTTTAGGCGAATTCCAATGAGGCGAGACAAACCTTAGTGAGGACATTGAGTCCATAGAGGGGGGGTGTATGTACAATCCATCTTAAGAAGAGAAGTTCCACATTGGCAAAACACAAGAGAGATGCTGGGTATATAGGTAAATAGGTCTTACCTACTAATGACGTGTTTTAAATTAGTGTGAGCCTAGGCCCAAAGCGAAAAATATAACTAGCGGACTGGGTTATTACAACAAAGGCGAGAGAGAGAGGGTGGAGAGTGGAGATTTAGAGGCGAATTGTATATTTATATCTGTCAAATTGAATATGTATATCTGTTAAATAATTATATATATGCAACTGATATACATATTGTATATGTATATCTAGCAAGAGATTGCAAGAGAGAGGGGGGAGGTGTTACACCCAGTAAAATTATCAAAATGCCCTTAGATAAGAGACGCTCCCATAATGCGTCTTTCCAAACTTTTTAAGCAAATCTAATTTTGGAAACACGATCAACATAAAAATTATGTGAAAAAATGGTCCTGGTTGAATTTTAGAGCAACCGAATAAAAAGATAATTTTTTGAAGCGAAATCGTAATTCTAGAAAAGTGTGCGATAGGTCCGCATTGCGGACTTGATGCAAATTTGCACTTAATGGTGATCCCAATATTTTCTATGGAATTAGAAACTCGATTGCAAACTTTTCAATGAAAATACCTAAAACGCAGACTAGGTCTTCTGAAGTACGAAATTTCAGTTTTTCTCGAGGGGCACTCCAAATCTTTCCCCGCCCCTCCTACACTTAAAACATGACCAATATAGGTCATTTTAAGCATAAAAAGAGTTTTAAACTCATTCCTAAGTCTTTCTGAACGTTCTTACAAAGACTACCTAGGGCTGAAGAGAAGAGAAGAAAAGCGAGGGTTCAAGAAATTGAGTACGAATTATTGCAAGGTTGAGTGTCTCTTTTCATCCCAGGTATGTAAGGCTAAACTGAAACATGGGTATGTTCTTCCATGTGCCCTTATTGATGGTAATAAAGAGATTGTGAAAGTGTTGACTTTTATGCATGTTTTCTATGAAGGTTTTCTTGTAAATTATATACATTCTATGTATTTTTCATATGTTGATGATCATCATAAACTTGATTTTACTTATTAAATACTATACATGAGTTATTTCATAAACCCTATATATTTTGATAAAATATTGCATGAATGAACATAGGGATTGAGTCTAAAGCCTTGATTCGAGAATGTTGATTGTGATTGTGATGTGAACATGATGATACGTTAATAGAACTCGATTGCCTTGAGAGTCTTTAAATATGAACTCAAATGATTGGTCCAAAACTAATAGCCTCTTAATGATTGGTCAAAAATTGACAGTCCTTTTAACGATTGTCTAAACCTTCTTGAGAGATGTGATTGGGATTTGATTAGATGGTTGATAGGCCGAAAGGATTATGACAGAATTGATGGATAGATATGAGTCCCTATGAGACTCATTGATTGGATTGTTTGAGATTGATTGTCTTATGATTATTGAGTCATGAGAGGAGTATCGAGCACCAAATTGAGTAAGAGTAAGTTCAACTTGAACTCATTAACTACGTCGTCAAATGTAGGAGAGGATTGAAATCATTAAATTGAATGTTCCCTCTTGGTAGGTCCCTAAAATAATAAAGGACTCGATTGACTAGATTCATCATGGATTCATTCTTTATCCTGGCACGTACTGAACGATTGTGGCAACATCAACAGTATTGTTATACAATTACTGGCTTATAAGTGATTATTGTTGGATGAAAGAAACTCCCAGATAGGTTCTACGCTGATATTACTTTAGATTGATTGGATTGGATTTGTACTGATTGGTCATTGTATACTCTTTACTCTTGCTTTAGATAGATATTTGACATCCTAATTGAGTTCTTTATCTCTTGATTTGAATTATCTGAATTGATATCATTCTACCTTGATGCATGTTTCATTCAACTATTTTACATACTCGTACATTTCATGTACTGACGTCCATTTGGACTGCATCGTTTAATGATGCAGAGACAGGTATTAGAGGTCATCAACAAATACACCGTTGAGGATCTATTGCAGTCAGCCGATTTGGTGAGTACTCCTCTGCTTTCGGAGGATACTCATTTATATTTTCATCTAACTTGAGTTATTACTTTATTTTCTTTGATTGAGGTAGCCATGACCTGTCATTGTACCATCTAGACAGTTTAGATAAAAACTTCATAGACTAGATTTGGGATTGTTGATTTGAATATTGTCTAACTAATTTTCTTCTTACTAGTCTCATTCAGTTGATTTGATAAATTTGTTGACTTTTGCTTTTGATGGGGTTATTATATTCTATTTGAGTTGATCTTGATAAGTTAATGTCTTCCGTTGTAGACTGGGATTGAATGAATGTGATGGGGCCAAGTGGTTCGTTTGGAGACTAACAATAGTCTCTGAGTACCGACCACGCCAAGGGTACCCTCCAGAGACATGACAAGAGGCTAGAGAAAGAAATTGTAATTTTTCAAATTATATTGGTATAATGTAAATACATATTTTATGTTTGCCTAATTACTTTATCCTTTTAGTTTTGATTTTTGAATAAAAGGCCTCGAAGTCCATATTAAAATAAAATCAAACAGTACCATATCCATACTGAAAAGAAACAAAAATAATGAGATAATTTTAAAAAGTCTAATTTTAATTATATAAAATAAAATAATAAAAAAATATATGACACAAATTTTTATAAAATAACCATCAGAACCATATTATGGACACCCTTATAGCCAATAACAAGAAAATAACATCTAAAACTGATAATTAGACAATAGCTTTGTAACCACAAATATTATAACTCGCTTTGCTTAACGCTCGCATCCGCTTTGTTGCTATCCCTATTGTTTTCATTGATTGCTTGTGATGTGAACAAAAACAAAGTAGTTGCCATTTCAATCCCTAAGGAATTGTAGTGGTGTTTTATTATCGTACATACATATGGTACTTGTGATTGAAATCAATTAAAGCTAACAATGCCTAAAGGATTACAAGAATATCCACTAAAAATAGTTGCAAGCACTAGCTACTTCATTTACTACTGTTCTAGCTAGTGCTGGTTGGTATGCTGAATTAAAATCATGATATTATAAATTGTTGTTTGCGAGAAATTTTAATGTGATTAAAAAAATTATAATCACAAATAAAATATGAAATTATAAAAAATTAATTGATAAAATAATGTGAGTACTGTAAATATGTTTTTCTCTTGATTCTGTGATTTGAAGATCTTTAATGGCACCCTAACTGTAATTCCAACACGTCTTGAAGAGTTTCATAAAATTTTGGTGTCTAGTCTTTGTTCCAAATTGGTGATTCACTTTTCCTTTTATACATCTCTTTAAAAAATACAATAAACAAGAAAATTAATTGTACTAATTTATCCTTTAAGAAGTTTTTTTTAAAAAAAACTTTATGAACTTGCCAATTGTAGGGATAAAATGAAAAAATATAATAAATTATGTCTTGATTTTATAAATTGACAAATAACTTGAGAGAACAAGTTTTAATAACGTAAACAACTAATATGAAACAAAGCTATCGAGTATAAAGCTTTTGCTATATATAGTTTTGCCTCCAAATTATTTCTTCGTTGAATTTAGTTAATCTAGTGTTCATAAAATGAATGGCCTGACCAATTTGTATTGCATATTTTTTTACTTGTTTATAAAAACAAGAATTTGATTTGATACTTATTATATTTGATACTAATTGGCGTGGAATTATTCTCGTGCATAATTATTATGGTTTGGGATGTCAAAACAATTCTAAAAATCGATTCATCATGGATTCATTCTTTATCCTGGCACGTACTGAATCAAATAATCGAATCAAACCTAGACTAATTACCAAAATTTTAAAGTAAGGCTCTAGGTTTCAATGTGTGCATATATATTAGGGATTGTATCGAAAATTATTTTACTTTATAAAAAATATCAAAATTATATTGAATAGAAACGAGAAATTTATATATGTATAAAAGTATAATATTTTATATGTTAAATTTTGAAATAGAAACATTAAAAATTTTAAAATTGAACTTTAGAATGAATTCAAATGGAAACTTTCATAAAATACCCAAATATAACAGTCTAACTTTTCTTAAGGATAGTATGGATGCTATAATTTTGCCAAAAATAAAAAAATAAAAAAATAAATAAAATCAAAGAACAAATATATTTTGAATTTAATGGCATGTTTATATTACATTTTGCACATTTTGTAGATACCATCTTTAATGTAAATTTAGATGATGCAATGTGTGTTATATCAGATAAATTTAACAAATCATTGTAATATCAAAGATAAATCGAGATAATTAGGACGATTTTAAAAATGTATAAAATTAATTATGCCCAATGGAATTATCGAGAAAAAAGAAAACAATTTCTAGAACATTCAACTATTATACCTTTGGTCATATTCATGATTTTATGTTAATGCTGAGGCAGGTCCGCTTGTTAAGATAGGTTGTTAACATTAATTAATAACTAATTAATTATTATACTAATTGCATAATCTAATTGATTAATGGATCTTACCATGTTCAATGTGCAATCTTATAATAACAAATAAAAAAGGATATAAAGATATGAGATAGATTCCTTAATGGTGTCTTAATCTTCACTTAGTTAAAGATTAAATTAATGAAGTGAAGATTAAATTAATCATTATCCTTTTGAAAATCAGCTTGGCCATTATATTGCTCTAATTTTTGCGAGGTAATTCAACATAAAAAAATATTTAAATTTTTGTGATTCAAAATATTTCTTTAGTCTTATCAAAATATAATTATTTAAGATATTTTTTTTTAAAAAAATACAAGATATGATATAAGTAATGAAATTAAAATATTCAACCAAAATAATAATAATAATAATAATAATAATAGTAATAAAATTGCATAAAACAGATATTGCAGATAAATAAGTCAGAATAAAATGATCATAATTTCAAAGTACTAAATCATGCTAAAATAACTCTAATAAATATTAATTACATGACTAAACATTAACAAACATTAAAATTAGATTACACATTTTAATTGTCTCAATTAATATAAAACTAAACAATAAAATTCAGTATTAATATCATTCCTAGTGTTTAATAAATTTTTCACTAATTCAATGAAAATATATTTCTCATGATAAAATTTCCTAATAAATTGATTTGATGAGAAAGAAAACCATATTCATATAACAATTATTTTATTAATTCACAATAAAAAAAAATCTTTTATTTTTAGTTCTGTCACGACACCCAAATTAATGAGGTAATGAGCCAAAATGCTAAGTAAAAGAAACGCAAGCTTGTCGTACGGCTTGAGGACAAAAAACAATTTAGGTGAAGCAAAAAGCTAGATATTGAACAGTCAAATATTTAATAATAAAAAATATTTTGTGGCAAAAATAGGATTTCCATTATGAAAATAAATTAGGTGTTGGTTTGCATTACCTCACCTCATTGATCTTTGAAGAGGGAAAGGGTCAATTGGGACGTGGAGAAAGGCCTTCTTTATCCTTTTAAAATATCAAAGTTATAATTAGTTAAAGCCATAAACTAACATCCTCTTCTTATCATATAAAATAAAATATAACTATATACTAGAAGTAGCATTTTCAATGGATATGTATTACTTTACTACTACTTTTTATATATATAAGAAATTAATTTATCAGTTTTCGATCGTAGTTGCTTGTTTGAGCGGCTTTCAGTTGTCCTATCTGCTTCAGCTATTTATTTCTTTTTCTTTATCACGTGGGGTGAATAAAAAATATTTTATGAACTTTTTAATTTAATCTTTTCAAGACAACTGCGTACTGACGTGTCTGCTTCAATTACTTCATAATATTTTCTTTAGCTGCTTCAATTATAATTTTGCAAAAATCTTTGAAATATATACAAAAATTTTATTGATGATACATAAATTGAGACTAAAAAATAATTTATATAGGCTGCTTGCTTGAGCAGCTTCCGATGAGCCAATAAAAAATAATTTATGGGCTTTTTAATTAAATTTTTTCAAGGCAGCTACATATTGACGTTTCTGCTTCAATGATTTCATAATATTTCTTCAGCTGCTTCAATTATAATTTCACAATATCTTTTAAAATATCTAGAAAAATATATTGATGTCATATAAATTGAGACTAAAAAATAATTTATATTAGAGTTGTGCTAGCATAGGCTTTCACCACTAGTATCAAATAAGAAAATAAGTTAAAAGCAGAATAAGCTTAACCTTTCAAAAAATAAAAACACATAAAAAACAATGAGCAAATAAATGAATACTCCATCTGTCTCAAATTAATAGAATTTTTAAGACTTTTTTCAAGGTTCAAAATAGTTGAATTGTTCAAAGTTTAAGATGAATGTTTGAAACTTTTCCACATTTGCCCTTTTATTTATTGAAGTTTTATATTTTCTAAGAGATAAATTACACTACATATTTAAGACTAGTAGATCCTGTATATAGAAATTTTCGCATATAGCCACTCAAAAAACATTAATTATACTTCATAGCTATAGTTTGGATAATTACATTTGTAACTATAGTTATAGTAGTGTTTATATAGTTCACGCAATATTTGTATAAGTGTGTATAATTTGCAATTTTTGTATAACATCTGTATATTTCGCTATAAAATTCATGCACATGTTTGTATAATTTGTGATACAATTCATAGTGTTTGTATATTTTGCTATACAATTCTTAGTTTTTGTATATTTTACTATACAATTTGATTCACATAAATTTGTCTAAATCGCGCGAAATATACAAAATTCAAACGGTAATTATAGCCAGATATTTGTCACACGCTATAATTAATTCAAATATAATTATATTAGCTAATTAACTCATATATATTTATTTATCTGCATAATATATATATATATATATATATATATATATATATATATATATATATAACATGGAAGTATAACACAAATGTGAATCTAATTTTTTTTTTATCCTTCTTGAAGTGCATTACACGTTGAATAAAAGTATAATTATAATTACTTTGTCTTTTGAAAAAATAATTCTTTCTTTCTATTCATTGTTTGACATTTTTTATTAATGAAAAACTTGTTTGTTTCCGTCTATGATGAGTTAGACATGACTATTTTTAACAAAAAATCGCTATTTCCTTATATGACGACACAATAATTTCCAATAATTTATTTTTTCAAATATCCAAATTCTACTATAAACGAGATATCGTTCCAAAATACACATTTATTTATTTTAACCAATAATTACTATTTTCATTAACAACATTTAATCAATTCGAATTTTGTGAATAGTGCCTTTGCTTAGGGGGGAATAAATTAAAGCCTTATTTAGTTGGTGGAGCATTACGTTAGTGCACGTAGAAACACAAGAATATCACCATCTATCAACTTTCTACTAACAAATTAAGCTGTCATCAATAATAAAGAATGTAATACAAACACACTCTTAAGTTCAAGCGAGTTTAATAATTTTAACTCAAATAGTATATTTATATTAAAAGCTTATATATATATTAAATTTTAAATTTAATTATTAATATTTGAATTCATCGTTATAAAATTCAGAATTCATAATATTAAATTTTTGATTTCGCGTTTTGTTTATGTGGTGGGTTCCAATATATCTATATATTGCATATAATTAAACTTGCAGAATTTTGTGGGGACTCAACCAAACTTTTCTTCCAAATCTTTATAAAGAAAATTAAATCTGAACAATATGCTGACTGTGTAGCATAACATGTGGAAGTGGAACTATATATAGGAGTCTTATTTTAATTATTACCTAAATGATCCATTTTCTAAACGAATTAACAAAGACAATACATATTAAAAAGAATTTCAGAACTAGTATTAAGGTATTTTACATTAATTAAATATATTATTTTATTTGATAAATTCAATAGAAATAAACAGAATATACAACTTTTCTTCCAAATCTTTACTAGGGAAAACTAAATTTGAACAATATATAGTTCTCTTCATCTCATTTCATATGAAATTTTTTTAAAGCTTGTTTCAAAAAAAAGTTATATTACTATAGTTACAAATTATTTAACTTTAAAATTCTCTTTTTATGCTTAATAAGATAATTTATAATCAAAATCGTGGATTATACCAAGCAAATTCCTTCTTTTAAATTTGAATACAAATGAAAAGGTTAGTCAAAATAAAAATCAATTTTTTTTATACCATCAAATAAGAAAATAAAGAATCAAATTCAAGAAGCAATTATGTTCCGATTCTTCATCTACCGATGGATGAAATGCTCCAGTTTTCTATTTTCATATGAGATTGGAAAGTGGATTGAGAACAGATCGGCACGAAGTGATTCATCATGTTCAAACATGAACAAATATTTAAGGATTGTTTAGACTATAAGTTTAATTAAAATTTTTCTTTTTTAAATATCCTATCAAGTCAAACAGTGCCACATAAAATAGAATTGAGGAAATACTAATTAATCATAATTAGTTAAAAAGATGTAAAAATCCATATTATGTATTTGTATATTAGTTTGGTTTAGTATAAACACATTATTAAATTTTAATCCGCCACTCCCCACAAAAACAAAATGGAAATCAAAAGATAATTGGGAAAAGAAAATGCAATTTTGCACTAGAAGACATGAAAATGGAAAATAAAGAACAAATTAAATTAAATAATACTATAATTACCACCTTTTTTGGGAGAGCATATGCTTCTTTTTTGTAATGTAGATGCTACACATTATAGTGCACAAAGAAGCACAGTTTTTTTTTAATTGTTAAACATATAGGAAATACTTAAAAAGGACAAAAGAAAGATATTGGTTATTTAAAATATACATATTGACGGAATTAGAATTTTTGGTCATTAAGCAATTTAAAATATGAAAATTAAACATTCAAAAAAGCTAAAGGAGGTTTAATCAAATCTACATACTATATATACAAAAAAATATTTTAACTAAAAATAATAATATAATTTTTATTTTAAAATTTTTAAATGAACACTCTCGACTCTACATCATCCTGAATTAACATATAACGAATTTAGATGAACCCTCTTTTCTAGTGAACTATTGGTGTGGATACAACTAAAGAGGAATAATAAACTATTCTGTATATATTCTTGTCCACATACCCATTACAAAGAAACTTAATTATAATAATGAAAATGAAAAGTTAGCTTTCCAATTAAGGATGAAGGGAATTATATTAATTATAATTAACCTATCAAATTTTCCCACTAGTTTATACGTCAGTTGTTTATCTATTCAAAATCTCAAGGGTCACAAAATTAATTTGTATTTGACTTTAAGGTTGTGCTTGGTGCAGACTAAAATATTGTTTCCAGAAAATAAGTAAGTGTGTTACTTTTTTTTTTTCAATTTAGTATTTAAAAAAAATATTATCAAAAAAATATTTATATATATAATTATTATAATATATTCAATGTAATCTCACATTATGATCCTAAAAATAAAGTTAAAGTAAATATAAATCTTATTCATATCTCTTGTAGGTAAAGAAAATGTTTCTAAAGACCCTTAGCTCAAGTAATGCAAATTAAAGTATGTTCTAAAATATAGAAATGAAAAAGACATACATAACAAATAATAGAAAAAGCATCATTCAAAAAAAAAAAAAGGATAACAACAATAAAATAATATGATAATTGAAACACAAAAAACAATAGATAGTAATAGAAATTAAAGAACAAGAAATAACGAGAATAATATTATTAATACTATTAGTATGAAAGGAAAAATATATACAACGAACAAACTACTACCATTTTATCAAGACTACATATTCCTCATAAAAATGAGACAATGCTCAATTATCTATTAACCTAAAAATATTTATATATTTATATAAAGAAAAAAATTTGAGTGATGGTTAATATGGGAATGATGAGACTTAAGAGCTACAGAATTAGGGTGAAAATGAAATGCTAGAAATCAATATTTATCAAAAATGAAGAAATTTAGAAATATTTTCCATGAAATCTTAGTGCATGATGTGTGTAATTGACATTTAGAGCTCGTTTGGATTGAGTTTTGATTTATTTTTATTATTTTATTTTAAGTATAAATATTTTAAAGTATTTTTACTTTACCTAAATACTTTAAAATTGGTTGTTTAAAACAAGCAAATCCAAAACAGAACCCACCCACCCATTCTCAAGCATACGAACATTCTTGGATATTTCAAATTAGTTCAACAGAAGTCTTATTTTTAAATTTTAAAGATTTACTTACATATATAAGCCAAGTTAAAAAGAATTAAATTAACTTTTTAACTTTATGATTATAGGTACTCCATTCTTCTCAGTGATAATCACACTTTTTGTGAATGATTATTTGTAGTGATCTTTAGTTAATTAGTCTTTTTTGATATTTTTTTTTCGATTTTACATAATTGACAATGTGTTCTTAAAAAACTTGATATTCTTCTATTTTTTAAGGTATAGAATTATTTTTTAAAAAAATGAAATAGATAAACTACTTTGCAATTGTATAGAATTTATGAATTTTCATAACAAAAATTTGAGAAACGGACAAATATTCATAGTAATGTGATAATAAGCACTATTATACCTTTTCGAAAAAAATCGCAAACTATTTATTATTAAAAAGTATTATTCAAAGGCATCCTTTTTCCTCGTATATATCTTTTCGACAAGTACAAATAATATTTATTTTCCATTAAGACATCTTATAAAAGAATTTTTAAAAAAAATTAAAAATAATGGAAGCGCCGACTTGACTACAAAAGCATGTGTAATAAGCAGTTTGGAGGAATTCTAATTCAAAAACTCTTCAAATGTTGGACTAATTATCCAAAATAAACTGAGTCAATCAAGGTGATTATAATTAAAATGCAACTTGTGAAAAAAGTGGAAACAAAAAGATGTGCGCCCAAAGTATATCCAAAAAGAATGAAGAAGATATTGGATGCAAATATATTATATAGAAGAAAAAAGACGATGCGCAATAACATATATATTCAGTGTACTTTTATAAATAAAATTAGAAAAGAATGATATTATATGCAGATTATATTTTTTTTTATAGAATAGAGAAATTATTTTCGATAGATTGTTAGCTTTAGAAAAATATTTTGTAAATATATTCGAGAGAAATACTTACCAGACTAGAAATTAATCTCAAGCATACAAGTGACCTCATCATTAGCATACACCTAGCACTCCTTAACTAGCTCTATTTTATTACTAAATTCCAGCAATGTACATGGAATATTATTTTGTATAGATTCTAGTTTGTTAGGGAATGGTCAATATTTAGTGGACAAGCGTCCAGGTAGTTAGATTTCATTCTCTATATACAGAAATATTGCACATGAGCAAAGGGCAAGGGGAAAATATATACATGTTTGGTTTGTGTATATCGAATTTTGAACGAATTATGAAAGACTGTAGACTGTTTAGTGTTTAGAAAATAGCTAGTTTTTAAAAATTTGGTGCACCTATTTTTGAACTCCACATTTGCAGGATTGGCCCGCGTTCGCGGAGGTTCTAGCATTAAATGACCTCCATGCTTGTGGAGGCTTGAGGGATTTTGTGCTCCACGTTCATGGAGTATAGTTTTTATTTGAACAGTGTGTTGATTAAAAGTGAAGGGTTTTGTCATTTTCAATTATTTTTAAAGCTCCAAGCTCGATTTTAGTGAAATTCTTCAAGGTTTTTTAAGGCAAGATTATTGGTTACCCAATTTCTACTCCATTTCTTCATTTCCAGTTAATTGATTTATGATTTTAACTTAAAATTGGAGACTTTTAATGAGAGAAATTGGAGAGTTTTTGGATATTAATTTTTTTTTTTTTTTGAAAAATTGGGATTATGAGTTTATTTCTAACTACGTTTCGAAATGGCTTTCACCGTTGAAATCCTAATTACGTGGTGACCGTTTTCATGTATTAATTTTCAGATTTCAAGAACTTTCTTCGGCATGGGATTTGTTTGACCATTT
The DNA here is from genome assembly GCA_000787875.1 of Solanum virginianum. Classification (NCBI taxonomy): domain Eukaryota; kingdom Viridiplantae; phylum Streptophyta; class Magnoliopsida; order Solanales; family Solanaceae; genus Solanum; species Solanum virginianum. Next base: position 31,748 of record DF359887.1, read on the forward strand.
TACCCTTTTCGCCTGAATTACTTGATTTTAATGTCATTGGCTTCGTATTGAGATTGTGTGAATCCATATTTGACTAGATTGTGACGTTTCGGGTGTAAATTCAAGGGAAAAAGCTATGATATTTTGTTTGATTTGGCTACTAGTTGAGGCGAGTGGATTCCTAGACCTTGTTAAGTTTACTTGAATACTATATTTTCTATGCTCGTGGCTTAAAATGATTAGTTGACTGTTGTTTATTGTATTGTGGCAAATTGTGATAATGTGATCAAATTGTGAAATTCATCTATGACTTGAAAGTGAAATATTGAGATTGAATGTATTGACTTATGTTCCAATATTAAGAATCTCTTGTAATATAAAAATGTGAATTGTGGATCCTGTTATGATCATGGTTGACATTGAAAATATTGTTGTTGAGTTTCACTTGTGGCTTAGAGGGTTGATTATAGGTTGGGAACAAACTCATCATTATGCTTATTACTGTGATATTTGACTTGAGGTGATGTATTCATTGTGAAGCGGACTCTTGCATGTACTCATCATTATTGCATTATATATATTCTTGGTGTGCATTGTGACTAAGTACCAATAATGAAACAATGATGAGAAATAGGGGACGACAACACGAACCGTGGCACAAAACACAAATGTGAAATAGGGGACGAGCCACACGAGCCGTGGCATGTAACACAAATGAGAAATAGGGGACGAGCTACATGAGCCGTGGCATGTGACATTGATTATATATTGGGGTCGGGCCTTACGTTCCAGGGCAGGTACATGGACAAATATGTTTCCCATGGGTTTCAGACTAATTATATTAGGAGATGTGTATCATATGACAAACATGCATCACGATACTTGACATTGCATTTACATCATTTCATTAAATATCACATCATTTTACCTTGTAATTATGTCTTCGGTTATGGAGAATGAATTATGAGATGATTATGTCTGGACTGTAATTGTTGAGTATTTCAAATTATCTGAAGATATTTGTTGTATGATCGAGTTGTATATTGAAACATTGATGTATATCTTATCTATATTCTGTGACAATTGTTGAGAGTAATTATGTATAGATGTATTTGTATATTGTTGTTGTGCTGGGACTTTTCTGAGTGTAGGTATGTAGTTCGGCAGTATGTGGCTGGTGTGGAACGAGTATTTTGTTCTATATGCTTTACTTGAGTTTAAATCTTCTTGCTGAGTACTTGTTACCCTTGTGACATGTTTTGCAGGTTATGAGCCCGATCCATCTTGTTAGATTTTTTTCAATGTTCGGATTGAGCTTTTGGGATTACTTGAGAGGTAGGTGCTTGTCTCTTTATCAGACCCTCGAGGATTCTTTACCTTGTTATATTCTATTTGAAGACTAGACATTTGAGACTATATGTTTTCTTAAACATTGTTATTAAAGGCTTGTACATGTAACACCAACTTGGATTGGTTTTATAGACTTGATATTCTAGTGCTTGTTCATTCTTTAGACTTATCTCTTCCGCTTTAGTTATGTGTTTGAATTGAGCAGGTTTTGGCTTAATTGTCTTGGTAGATTAGGCAAGTATCATCACACTCATTTTTGGATCTTGATAAAGGGTTACAAACACTCCTTCAATGGTTATTCTCTATTTTCTAAACAAATTGGGCCTACTATCACTTTGTGGCAGTCTATGTTGACAAAATTGTATTAACAAGAAATGACATTGAAGAAATACATACTATTAAAGCCTTTTTCGATGTAGAATTCAAAATTAAAGACTTAGGGAACTTATATTATTTTTTGGGGATTGAAGTACTATATGAGCCTCATTCTGAATCAAAATCTTGATGTTGCGATTCATGTGCTTCGTTATGATCTTTTAGATCCGAGGCTTGGGTTTTTTCTCCACCTGTCCCTTCTTTCACTATCATTTTGCGATGCTGATTGGGTCACTTGCCCCGAAAGTCATCGTTCCATCGGTGGGTTTTTGATGGGTGTTCGATATCTTGGAAGTCAAAGAAACAACCTTCATTCTCTAATTCTTAGGTTGAATGCCTAGTGTGGCTGAGATCACCTAGCTCGTCTAGTTACTGAAAATCACTCTGAATTTACTATCTATTTTGAAATTCAACTAATTCTAAAGTCTCATTAACAGTATAAGATATCTATTTTAAAATTTACTTAATTCAAATTCTTATTGAAAAGTCTCACTATGAAGATAAGACAAACTCCCTTATGGAAAATGATTCATTCATTTAACTTAAATACAAATTACCTAATTAATGATGAAAAGTATTTATCATTTTATTCCAATTTTTGATAGTCCATCTTTGCTTCCATTTTTAAGGTAGAAGTAAAATATATAAAGTCATGATCTTGAGTTTATCTCTCTAAAATGAAAAATCCAAATGCAATCAATTTAAAGTCTAAAAAGAAGAAGTTATAGTTAAAAAATTGAACTCAAACACGAATGTTTGTTACGGCTGTTCTATATTAAAAGATAAATGGGCACAAAATAAATGCTTTTGATTTATTTATTTATTTATTACAAAACTGCCCATATTAAAATTTTATATTTACCAAATTAAGATTGGCAACGACTTCCTTTTTCATAATTTGATAAGTGAAAGTATTTCATCAAAAATATTATTGGTTAAACAGAAATTACTTACAAAAGTCGTTTTTAAATGATTAGTCAAACATAAATTATAATTCTATTTGTCTCAATTGTGGGACACTTCTCGAGATTTAAATTATGCGTGTTTGCAATATTTTTCCTCAAATATAGAAAATATACTTCAATCTCAAAATAAATAAAAAATAATAATTTTATTTATCAAGATTGTGAGTACAAATCTATTTATCTCTTCATTCTTCTCTATTAATATTTTTTTGTGATTCAATGGTCTTTAGTGGCTCATTCTCAAATAAGGATGTATGATTTGGACTTGATCCCCATGAATGAATTTGTAGATCTTCTTGAAGTATTTGGTTATCAAGAAGAGTCTGCTATATCTTGATCTTTAAATGATATCTCAAGAGTTTAAGGGATATTTGAAATCTTGATCTCTTTATTTTAAATTATATTTTGATTTTAAAATACTGAGTTGGTCTAATTCAATTTTAACTTTAACAATTAATCAAATCGATTCTTGAGAAGTGAAAAATTCACATAAATTGAGACAAAAAAGTAATTTCTCAAAGCATTTTCGAAAAGTACTCTTTTTTTTTTTTTGGTAAAAAAGAAAACCACTATAAACTTTATATATTGATGGTGTAAAATAAAATTATATATATATTTTCAGGAAGATCACTTATATTTGCAATATTAGGGCATCAAAAGACTATGCAAAACATTTATCAATTCGTATTTTAACTTCTAGCTTTGTTTCCCTTTGTCTTCATATTGTCTTTGTATTGAGAATAGCAAGTTGTGTCATGGCTTAGCTATTGATTTATAATTGATACACTTAATGATTAATACAATCTTGTAAGTTATAAAAATAATAATTATATTTCTATTTTTAATGGGTATATATTACTTGAATCCTAAACTAATTATGTGATGTCACATAGGAATAGATTTGTAGTTAGGAAATTGTCTTGTCCACCTTAATTTATGGCAATTAGCATCTCTAAATAAAATGTGTATTCCTTTCGCCGCATCTTCATAGAAAAAAACCTTGGCTTATAATAAATGGAACAAAATTTAGTGCCTTTGGTCATGATCATGTCCATTTTTAGGTGTGTGTAGTGGGAATTACAATAATTTCTTAATCCTTGAATATTCTTTGTTGTCAAAAATATCAACTTATGGAATAGTAAAACAATTTAGACCACAAATATAAACTTGTGATGAAATAATGACAAACATGCTAATCGGAGGAAAGAGATGTATGTGTATTAATTTTTCTTTAAATTTTTTTTTCTTAGCAGTGGTGGAACCAGATTTTTTAATAAAGTTTGTCAAATAAAAATATCTATGTTATTATGAGGTAATGATAAAGTCTGCGTACATTCTATCTTTTCTAGACCCCACTTGTGGAATTTTACTAGGTATGTTATTGTTGTTGTACTATCAAAGATAGAACACATAATTTTAAGCAAATTTTACAATCCCTTAACTACTACACTAAACATTTAACTTATATCAAGAAGTCTCAATACCTTTATAAATATTTATTAAATCAAATTTTGACCTGTATATACAATGTAATTTTCCAACGAAGAGGTGTACGGCCAAGGGTGGCTCCACCCCTGCTTAATTGCAAATATTTTTAGGAAATTATGCAATAATGACATACAAAATTTGGTGTGATTCTTTCAAAATTTTTATTTGATTTTTTCTAATTTGATTCTTCGGTATGGACCTAATTTAAAGAAAATGAAAACTCAAGATGGTAAAGCAAATAAAATTTAAACAAAATTCAAGTTTCACAAAAAAATCGAGAATTTTTCTAGAATTTAAAAATAGAAACTTTGAAGAAATGAGAAATGTCATCGATCATTTGTCGCTTAGCTGTCTTCTATTTTCACTCTTTAGGAATTAGGAATATCGGGCTAAGGTTTTTATTCATATATTCATTTTTGCATTAAGTTGTATGCCATTTGGCAGTTAGTTAAGTAGTAAATTATTGGTGTATAAAAATAATATGACATTTAATTTGGTGTGATTATGCTATCACTCAAAAATATTTTAATTATACTTTATAGTTATAGTTTGGGTAATTACATTTTGTAATTATAGGTATAGCAACATTTGTATACATTTGTATAATTCCCTATACAATTCACAATTTTTGTATAACGTTTGTATATTTCATTGTACAATTCGTGCACAACATTTATATAATTCGGTGTACACTTTATAGTATTTATATATTTTGTCAAATAATTTGATTCGCGCACAGCTCTGTTTAATCGCACAATGTTTGTATAAATCACGCGAATTATACAAAATTCAAACTATAATTACAGCTAAATATTTACCGCGAGTCGTAATTAATTCAAATTATAGGTATATTAACTAATTAACTAGTATATATTTGCTTATTCATATAATTTTTCCTAATTTTAACTAACTACCAACCGACCCCTTGTATAATTTAGGAAAGTCTCTCAAGGTTTTTTTTTTTAAGAAAAAAAGTCTATAGGGATTGATTGGGCTTGGGTTGCAAAAATAGTGGATCAGACGTGATTGGGCCGAACGAGTAATATGTGTACAATGTACAAACATATTTACAACATAATTATAAGAGAAAATTAAGTTTGTACCCCTCTAAAGCAAATTATTTATAATCATAAACCTTTGTATATTTTATATCCTCATACTATTAAAATTTGCACGTTGATGTCATGCTGATATCAACACCTGCTTGTGTAATATACCAATAGGCTATACATATAATAACAGGATGTCACAGATGATTAAGCTCAGTTCTGCATGATAACAATATGGTATCAATATACTACTGAGTTGGTCTAATTCAATTTTAACTTTAACAATTAATCAAATCGATTCTTGAGAAGTGAAAAATTCACATAAATTGAGACAAAAAAGTAATTTCTCAAAGCGGTATCAATATCCTAATAGAGTATCATAAAGAATATATTTTCTACTCATTTAAAATTTAATAAATAAGTTTGTAATTTTAACAATTTTCTCTTAATTATAAAAAAGATTTCAAAATTATATAATACCGATAGAATATTAATATACCGATAGAGTATCACAAGAATACATTTTTTTTAACTAATTTAGAGTTTAATAAATAATTTATTAATTTTAATAATTTTCTAGTCCTATACGATACCGATATGGTATAAATATACCGACGGATAATCATAACGAATATATTTTATATTAATTTAGAGTTTAATAATTTTTTATTTATTTCTTACTTATTTCTTTTTAAAAAACATAAGTCTATATACCAATTGGGTATCAATATACCGCAAGAGTATCACACAGGATTGAGCTCATTCTACATGATACCGCTATGATATATATATACCACCGGAGTATATTTCATAATATTTATGCTGATGTCAGCATGATGCACGAAATAAAAAAGGGTAAGTGGGTAAAAGGTAAATATTTGGGTCATGAGTTCATTAAGGGTAAATAGTTTAGATTAGGTCTATTAAAAGTAAATAATTTAAATTATGTCTATTTTGTGTACCTTTTCCTAATTATATTATATGAGAAAACTAAGTTTGTACCTCTTTAAAGCAAACTATTTACATTCATACATCCTTTTATATTTTGTACCTCCATACTATTAAAATTTTGCCCCTCTAATATTAAAACATGCGCTGATGTCATGCTGACGCCAATAGCTGCTTGTATGATATACCAATAGGGTATACATATATTAACAGGGTATCACAGATGATTAAGCTCAATCATATATGATACAAATATGGTATAAATACACCGATAAATTATATAACGAATATATTTTCTACTAATTTAGAGTTTACTAATTTTTTTATTTGTTCCTTAAAAAAAATTCTATATATCAATTGAGTATTAATATAGCACTAGAGTATCATAAAATACTGAGCTCTTTTTATATGATACAGTTGTGGTGTATATATACCGCCAGAGTATATTCATAGTATTTATGCTGACGTCAACACGTGAAATAAAAAGAGGTAAGTGGGTAAAAAAGTAAATAGCTTGGATAATAGGTCTATTAAAGATAAATAGTTAAAATTGAGTCTATTAAAAGTAAATAATTTTAAATTATATTTATTTTATGTACTTTTTCCTAACTATTCCTTTTCTTTTTATTTCATTATTTTATAGGTTTAGTGATAAGAAAAATAACAGATATATTTCAACTCTGTTCCTTCATTTTTATTTTTTTTGGGAATAATTACAAGCATAGGCTATTGAGAAAATTTTTTACACATTTTTTTTTTTAACTTAAAATGACCTTTCGACAAACATTTGCAGAGCAAAGATAGCCGTTTGGCTGCTATTTTGGTTCAAATCTGGCAAGTTGTCTTATAAATAGCTGCAATTAATGCCCATGTTGGGCTGTCAATTTTTTTTTTCTTTTTCAATCAAGTTGTCATATAAAATAGCTGGCAATTAATGCCCATGTTGGGCCCTTTTTTATTTATTATTATTTTTTTTTTATAATTTTGACCATTTGGCTATGTTAAAGTAAAATTAAAAAAAAAAAAAAGTTTCTAAATCATTTTGTTCTCTTTTCTTAAAAGTTTTTTTTCTTTTTTAATTGTTTCACTTTTTTGTGAATTTTTTTATGTTATTTTATCATTTCTTATTTATTTTTTTATTTTATTAAGGTGGAATGTATGATAGTCAAATAAATATTCATATCGATACATTACATAGTTATTTATACAATATTAATATACGATTATGTATCATTTATAATATTGATACATTATATACCTATTTATATAATATCGACACACGTTTGTATACAATTTATACTATATCGATATATGTTTACATATTATTCATATAATACTGATACATGCTTATACATTATTTATACAACCAGTTGAAGAGCTCTCTTGCTTCAGAGCTACTTTCAGTGTACTTGTCTACATAACTATATATACAATATTGATATACATTTATACACATTTAAATAATATTGATACTTGAAATTACTTTTTTTTGAAAAAAGATTTTTATATATATAAAAAGCCACAATAAAATAAAAACAAAATTATTTTTTTAAAAAATAACACTACTAAAAAAAAAAAGGACCTATAGCCTTGGGCTGAGTTGAGCTAGTTGAGCTCATGACCTTCTTGGATTATTTTTCGTAAAGAAAAAAGAATAAACTATTTTTCTTATAATTTTTTTTGTGTGTATATTAACGAAATTTTCCCAATCTTTTCTAACAGGATTATGCTTTTTTTATTGCTCTTTTTCTTTTTTCTTTTCCTTTTTATGTTAGTGACAAAAAAATTAATATATATATTTTATCTTTTTTCTTTCTATTTTTCATTTTCCCCCCCTTTATTTTCTCCTTTCCATCGTATAATTTTCGTTCATTCCACAACCCCAACCCCAAACCCCATGTCAAATATTAGTGATCAAAAGTGTTATAACATATGTAATACACCTTGATTTATCTACCTTTTTTTTTCCTGGATTTATTTTTCTCTATTGTCAATGATTCTTTCTAATGATTTAGTAGTATACATATGATTCCATGTGTATTTATTTCCACACCTATTTCTGAAGCTGTCAAGAACTTTGGAAACTCCACTGAACTTTAAAAACTTTTGGAGAGACTGATGAAGCAATGACATTAAAGTACGATGCTTTTTTTTATGATTTAAAAAATCTTTGAGGATCTGGTTCTTAGGGGGAATTAGGCTAAAAGTTGATTATTAGGAGAAGCTTTCTTTGTGTGTTTGTTATCATTAAAAAGGAGAAAAATATTTTATTTTGGAGTTTGATGAGTTAACAAACTATAGAGCAATGGGAGTTGATCAAGGGACCTAGTCGATTCGTGAAACTTTTGACATGCGGGCAAGTCAATGTTATACAACTACAAAAGCTGCAGCGATTGGTGGGCATTGCAACAACAGAGGAGCATAAAGATCAGCAGACCTCCACTAATGGCATGATTTTAGTTTTTTTGTCTTTCTTATATAGACAAAGACAATGTTTTTTGCTAATCAAGAATATATCCAAAGTAAAAATCATTCCCCCAAGGAAGAACATTGCTCATACTCAATAGGGACCTAATCCAACATTGCAGCATTTTCAGTTGAGTTTTGAGTTTTGTTTCTTATGCTCTTATATTGTAAGATCAGTTCCTATGTTATAATTAAAGGAATACTGATCATTTCTTGTTATTTTTGAGTTGATTAGTTCTTGGCTAGAGTTAGCCTTGAAGAAGGTGTTGAAGTCTATATCACCTAGAGTTAATGGTATAATGGACGACAGAGCTAGTGCTTAGTTGTAGCTAGAGTTAGCCATTCAAAGTCTACACTAACTAGAGTTAGTTTGTGTAGTGGACAATAAGAAATATTGCTTAGTATCTTGCAATAAAGTTATTACAAGTGAAAGGGTGAGGAGTTTAGTGTCTAGGTTACAAGAGTTTGTAATATACGACTTTATTTTTGCATCTTAGTGAAGATTGGTTGAACCCCCGTGGGATTGGTTGTGATTGTTTCTCACTTGAGTAAGGAGGTTTTTTACATAAAATCTTGTGTGTTCTTCACTTGTTCCTTCTGTTTTTATATTGTTACTGTCCCCGACTGTAGTTGATGCATACATTCCAACAGAGAGATATTGAAAGCACCTCTAAATTTTGCGCGAAGTATTAGTTTTATCATCAAACTATTGACAATCTTAAAAATACCACTCTACTTAAATATACACCATTGTTCTTATAACATAAGTGAGATACACTCCTAAATTTTGTCAAGTTTAAAGGTGCTCCCCGTACTTCTCTCGGCTTTTTGTTAAGATCTACATACTCCTACAAGAGTTTGAGATCACTTACTATGTCATGTGAAAGATCAGAAGGGTATTTAAGTTCAGTTAGTCAAGTCGATGGGTGTTTTCAAAGATGTCAATAGTTTGAAAACAAAGTTAATAATTCGTGTCAAGATTAGAAATGCTTTCAGTACTTTTCTCAAAATGTTTAAAAGAAACATGTCTATTTTTAAAGAAAGCAATAAGAGTTTGAGAAAGAGATTCCAATCAATTGATGTAAAGTCCATTGCGATTTCAAAGGAGCATTTGAGTGTTTTAGTCGCATATATTTTACTATATAATACTAATCACATATTTTGTGTCACGCCCCAAGCCTACACCCTGGACGTAACTGGCACTCAGAACCATTGTTGGTCCCAAGCAAACCACTTGGCCTGGCTACTTACTCAGCGAAAGACTTAAACAACTGTGGATAGGCTGTAAACGTAACAAGCTAAAACAAGAATTGTCTGCATAAATTAAGTGTAAAAGTTCTCAAGCAATAACTGAAATAAACCAGAACTAGAATATTGACACACAGTCTATAGAACCTCTACTAAAGTTGTTTGAAATGACTATTGGGACATGCCCCAAGTAGCCAAGAACTGAAATAAATACTGAAATTAAACTAAACATAAGTAACCCAAGAGCCTCTGATTGAGAAGAGGCCTCACCAATGACTGGATGCTGTCTAGTTCTTAACGAAGCGGCTGCTAAGGAACTCTGTCATCTGCGTTTGCATCATAAAATGATGCAGGTCCTAAGAACGTCAGTACGTGAAATGTACGGTATGTAAGATGATTTCTCAAGAGACATAAACATAACTCAGAATGAAGTAACATGATAATGAATACTTTGTATGTTGAAATTCACATGCTAAAAACTTATAAGTAAAACATATCTTTTTCGCTTGAAGAGTTTCTCTAACCGACAACTACCACTATAAGCTTCGTGGTGATACATCATCTTGTCCACGCTGCCAGAGCCATCTTGTACCTTTTCGGGGTAGGGGAAGAAGAACTAGGGGAGTGAACCATCCCAATACTGGGCCATCTCAGTGGCTAATGAGGAATGTACCTTGGTACAATCCTATCCTATGCTGGCTACATAGTGTACAAGTTCAAGTAATTTATTCTACTCTCACTCATATCGATGCTCAATACTACTCCCAATAAAATAATTTTTATATAACTCATAGCTTAAAGAATTTAATTTTCTCAAAATCTGATC